>LD355945.1:0-10143 GCA_001465055.1 Ptychodera flava
ATTTTTCACCCTAAGTGACCCCTGTTGTGTACACTTGATTGTGATTCAGCCGTTTAGTATTACGATATGGTGAATAAAAGGATCATTGCATTTATTTTGTGTGGAATACATGGCGAGACACTGGTGAATCGATAGTGCTTTGACCCATAGTCAGGTGATTTGGGTCCCCGGTAAACCGGTTTGTTGATTGAGTGATTCGTCTTAACGGAGTTTCGGAACCAAAATGGGGTTCCTTCATCAGTCGCTCTCTTGTTTTGTATCCCATCCGTTTGGTTGTGTGATGAAGTCATCTTCGTCCTCGAGGAGGAGAAGCCAGATTCGTTATTGAGAGAGTTAGCCACTATTGACTGACTCACGGACTGACTCTATAGTGAGCGATCCGGTGTGTGGTGTCATATTATAATTAACATGACCCAGCATCGACCGGAATTTCTGGACGCTTATAAGGATTCTTGTTTTAGGGCATATTTTGAGCGTTGCTAGTGCTCGTTATGTTAACAGTAAATGTTGCACTAATCTGTCAACGATTAGTTTGTTTTAGGCATTTAAATCGATTATCCGAACTTTTAGTTTAGTGTCAATTTTTCGTGGACTTTGTAATAGATTTAGGGTCGATATTGGTGCCTGCTTTCCGGTGTTTGAAAAGCATGTTGTGAAGGGCTGCTTCGAGAAATAAATCTTGTTTCTCTGTGTTTAGTCATTCTCAGGTTTCATGGTTTCGTTAACAATATTTGCTGAAAAAGGCCTTTGAAATCGGTTTGGTCTGAGGAGAGTATTGGTTTATTTAATTCATGCCGCCAACTTTGATTACTTATATGGCAGCTCTCTCAGTTTTTTATTTTCTTTGCCAGATGATGTTTTCTGTATTGCTCAGCAATCTTTCCAGTTTGGTTGATTGTAGTACCAATTCGATGACAGATTGCATCTTGGTTTTATACGATAAAGTGGCAAAAAATGGAGATAAATTAAAAAAAAACTGTTTCCCCGTTGTTAAAACCGCTATCGTGAAACCTTTTAACTGTTTGAGCGATACGGGCAAAGTGTGTTTGAATTAACTAATTAATTAATCAGAGTGTTATCAGCATTGTTATTGTAGAAATTTAGTATTCAAGTCCGGATTAGAATTCATTTCAAACAGTGGAATTCAGAACAGTTTGTTTGTAAGATCATAGTTAATACTCATGTTGAAAATAAAGTTGTTTACAGTTTGAAGTACATAATGATTTTGTGTTTTTTGAATGAATGGATTTGTCAAAAATTCAGGACAGGCAACTTTCTGGCAGGACAGGCAAGTTTTGAAAGTTACCAGTCCTGATGTCTGGCAAATATTTTGGCCAGTTTCCAACACTGCTTATACAGTTTTATGAATATTGTGAAGATATCCTTAATTTTGTATTTTTGCTGAATTTTTTGTGATTTTTCTCATTTTCAGTAAAAATTCTTCTTCTCTGAAACCGCCAGCCCAATCGCTCTCAAAGTTGGGTTGTCTCTTTGCAAGAGTGTTACTCTTGTTGAAATTATGACAAAATTGGGAAAATTACTATTTTTGAGCAATTTTGTCATTTTTGGTCAAAAAATCTCAAACAGTATTTCCTTTTTAAAACCCCGTGGACAGACAGCTTTCATATTCGGTACACAGACGTACAGAGATAACAATAGTTAGATATTTGGAAATTGACCTGAAATATAAAAATTTGTATTTTTAAGACAATATTGTCATTTTTGGTCAATAAACTTTATCTCAACATTACTTGTTTGATAGCTTTGTAATTTGGTATAAAGTCCCTTGTTTGATAGCTTTGTAATGTGGTATTAAGTCCCGAAAGATGTTATTAGATAAATTTTCTGCTCAAAGTGTTGGGAAACCCCAAAATTTGTATATTTTAGGTAATTTTCTCAGTTTGTGACCTTAAATGACCTACACAAACCCAGGATATGTTGTGAGACAATTTTGAAGGCTGTGAACATAATTTTGTCATATTTGGTATCAATTTGTTGGAAAATTTGATCCAGATAACAAAGCTGAGGTGATTTTTTTCAGTTTGGACCAATTTTTGCAACTTTTCTTTGTAAGACATACAAGAACTGATGGGAAATTTGGATCCAGAATAATTCCAGATGTTGTAATCACCGCCCACAGTGGAAGGCATTTCACTATCTGTAACTAAATATGTGCTGTTTACATTAGAATGATAACACTCATGGCATTATTAAAAAAATCTCCAAGGTTGTAAATGTACTTCCTGTCATTTGATCTTATGTAATACCAAGGTGTGGAACATTTGATATTCAGGAGGGTGTAGGGTCTAGAAGATTGATAATGTAGCATTACTTTTTTATCAGATCCCTTGTGCATTTTTTGCCCATTCCCACCTTTTCTTTTGATCAAGCCTTCTCTGTTTTTGTTGTTGACATTTGCTTATATGTATTTAGGATCTGCTTCTCCCATTGCTATAGAAGTTGATATGCATGTTCCTAAAGATGACCTCCAGTACCTAAGTTGGAGACCTTATTTGCTTTTGTCATTCTGTTTTTCCTGGTTTAAATATTTCTTGAATGGACCAATTCAAACCGAATGTGAGCACATAGTGTCCTTGACGGTATTTTTAGTATTTAGGAGGTAGCTGTGGGTCCATATCTGTGGTGTTTTCAGAGGGGATTCCTGCCTTTTACGGGCTAGTTTTGACTTTTACGATTTTAACCCCGCCACCACAAAAAGTAAAAAGTCAAAACCAGCCCGTAAAATGCAGGAATCCCATCTGAAAACACCACAGCTATGGACCCACAGCAATTAAGAGGATGATCGCGCGACCGTTTATCTGTCTATGTATTGTTGTTGTTGTTGTTGTTGTTGTTGTTGTTGTTGTTGTTGTTGTTGTTGTTGAAGAGAATCATACGGCGAAATTTCTCTTCTTGTTTTCTATTCTGGCCGATTATTATTCCGTGTCTTTCTATTTTCGGGAGCCTTCAGATATTATTATTATTAATAAGGGTTGAGCTGTCCCTGCGTTATTAGCAGTGATTGCGCAGTGGTGCTGTGGCTTATCGATTGCGCTCGGGTCAAGGGTCAGCGCCACAGATCACTGCCGCTGCGAACCACCCCATAGACTTTTTTGGTAGTTTAGTACGACACCAATCGGTGTCTCTAATTTAGCTCGCAAAATAATGAAATGTAAAAGTCTTTGAATAAATCAACTTGTACCTACTTTTTATCATTGACTATTTATGACACAGGCTAATTAGATATTATTTGTGTTGATATTTCCAGTTATGATCAAAAATGAATTATAAATATTGAAAAATTATTAATATGAATATGTTACAGAATAATAAAATCTTGCTTTTTTACAAACAATGTCGTCTTTTTTGTGTAAATACCTTCTGGAAACCCCATTGTAGTAATAATTATGATTATTAATAAATTATGATTATGTTTAATAATTTCATATTTAACACATTGTAATCTGCTTATGTAAACAACCATCTGGAAACCCTTATTTAGTTCACAATCTATGCAAAAATATACAAATGACACCATGACCCATGTTCAGTCTACGGCGAAAGTGTTCAGTCTATATGGCGAAAGTGTTCAGTCTGCGGCCAAAGTTGCTACACACTGTATATAACAAGCCGTAAACTGAACACTTTTTATATTGGTATTATTATTATTATTGTAGTAAACTACCAAAAAGTCTATGAGGTCTATTATCTTCAAAATCCATCAGATTTGATTGATATTTGGCCTTATTATTGGGATTATTAATTTTTTTAAAATGACTACCTCAATCTTGACAAGTTGAGTCACATGACCATATCTGATATTTTCCTACCCAAATTCACGTCTTTATTAATTTTAATATTCCAACAGATACCCATAAAAATTTCTCTGCTCGTTTAGAAACAACATATATCATACTCTTTCAAAAATGCATGGCACTTATCAAAATCTATCTATATTTCTTTCTGACATTCAAAACATTAATGTAAAACGTCATAAATATTGTAGCTTTTCATTTTTGTGAAGAAGTATTATTTTAAATTCAATAATTTTGCACATGCCAGTGGTTTTATCAGAAGTTTCTGTTCCATTTCATATTAATTGGTCATAATATATTAAATACTTTGATGTTTAGCAGTTGAAATTTTCGATTATTTGCAATATACAATTTTGGCGGGAAAATGAGATTTTGGTCAGGTGACTTGGCTTAGGTAATACATTATTATAAATTTCACCTCGATCAACTGCGAAACACCCTTTGGGCAATTTTCACAATTTTCTGACCAGGTCTGATTAAAAAGTACGTTCAAACTTATTTTACATGTAAGTAAACCCTTGCCCATGTATTAACATACCTGACTATCTAGTTTATTGACACTATACTATGCCAATTGCAGTAACCGCAATTTAAGTTCTCCTTGGTCTTCACACAATTCATTCAAATTTTACATTCATCTTACATGTAAACTTAGCAATGTAAACTGTAACCCTCCCCAGACTAATTTTGTAAAAGGTGACCCGTCCCTTTGTTTGTAAGTTTGTAAAATATGACACTCCCCCGATTCCTCAAGCCCACCCCCTCATAATAACTGAAGGCTCACTTAATAATATTTCAACTTTTGATAATCGTATTTTCTACACTGGAATCCTGAATAATTTGTATTTCTGCCAAATATGCAGTTGCAGTACAGACACTCCTATACATGTCGTTAAAGTTGTATCATTGGCGGCACAGTAACTTGATGTGCGGTCACGTCACAATTCGCAGTATAATATATACTGCCTCTCACTCAACAGTGAATAATAATATGAGCGGGGGGTACTACCATATAAAGGTGAACGGTATGTGCTGCCCGAATGGGTCACTGTTTCATGAGAAAAAAATTTCCACCAAACATGTGTCGATTTTTCATCCAAAAACCCTATGCTAAGCGTGGGTCGATAACGGAGCAAAACGTCCTATGCTTTAGGGAAACCTTCACGTGGAACAGAATGGGTGAAAATTCCCAAAATTTGTCAAGCAAATCCCAAACAGTGGGTTATATTTTTGGAATATACTTGGTTAGATGTTGTCGACTTTGGCGGCACACGCCCGTATGAAAATATCAGGGGTACCCAGCCCCTCTCGGGCAGACATGAAGGCGCCGCATTGCACAAAGGAACGATATCGGCCATCGTCTGGTATCAAAATTAGAAAATATCGATACTGTCATAATCAGAAATATCGTCTAGTATCGTCTAGATAACTGACCAGAGCACCATGGTCGCCTATGACACGTTAACCACAAAAATATCATATAAAATCAATAATATCGTTAAGTTGACTGACTAGAGCATCACCGTCGCCCGTTGGGTGTAAACTACGGAAATATCGGATACTATCGATAATATCGTCTGGTATTGTCTGGTTTCTCCATGGAGGTACAAGCTTGCATGTGCCTCCATGGTTTTAAAGCCTTGACGATACTATCAATTAGTATCAGATACAATAGGATTTTTGTGAGGTGCGACATTGTCGGGTATATACAGTCCGGTATCAAAGTTAAAAAATATCAATACTGACAATAATATCGTCTAGTATCGTCTGGTTTATCCATGGTGGTACAAACTTGTACCTCCATGTCTCTTCAAATTACATCTCGTTTGTGTGTTTCTACGATAAAACGATCAAAAATGACATGGTTTATCTCCCACCTTTCCACTTTTTTATTGGTCCAGTTTAAAGTTCTAAGGTGCGACATGGTCGGCATCCAGCCAAAGATGTTAAAGAATATCATCTACTTTTAAAGCCAAGACGATACAAGACGATTTCATTGATATTTTAGAGGTGCGATAATATCGGGATCCAGCCAAGGATCATGTATATATCTAATAGTTTTAAAGCCTAGATGATACCAGACAATATAATCGATAGTGTCAGATACGTACTCTCAGATATACGATAATGTCGGAATCAAGCCAAGGATATAAAAATATCGTCTACTTTTAAAGCTTTGATGATGCTATCGATAGTATCGTCTACTTTTAAAGCCTAGACGATGCTATCGATAGTATCCAATACTATTAGATATTTTTGAGATGCGGCATTGTCGGGATGCAGCAAATGATGTGAAACAAATATAGTCTAGTTTTAAAGCCTAGACAATATTATCGATAGTAGCCGATATGTTTGGATATTTTTTTAGGTGTGACATTGTCCGGACCGGCCGAATATTGTCTAGTTATAAATTCTAGACGATAAAAGACCATTCGAACCCTGGTATCGATCTAGTAGATGATATGAGTGATCCCATTTAATGTATAATGTCTCGCTGTGTCCTCCCAATTTCGTATTTCCGGCCCAGTGAACACAGCTGCAATGACTTTGTAGTCACTTTCTTGTAAAGTTGCACTGTTTGGCTGTGGAGGGTCCATGGTTGAGTTGGCATATATATATGCCGATTCACCCGTGGCGACGTGTTACACCATTAGGGAGCCGTCAGCCCGGGAGTCGGAGGAATCAGACAGGGATCTCTCAAATTAAAAGCTACAATGAAAGTTGCTCAAAATGTGGAGAGGAAGAAAGGGGAGCTACTTATTTTTTGGGAATGTCCTGAAGCATTTAGTACAGTGGAAGAGAAAGAAAAACACTACAGATTAAAATAGGGTAAAATTTCATAAAAATATGGTACAATTTGGTATATATAGACCGAGTATATTGACAGTCATTTATTAATGAGTAATTTGTCAGTATTTCGTGATGAAAAATTGGCATACTTGCTTGAGCATGCATGAGGAACATCTACTCTCCATTCTATAGGGTACTGATTATTTGGGAGAATGTTTAAAGAAAGCTAATTCTACAAGGTTTACAAAACACGATTACAAACCCGTCTTTCATTGCAAGAGAATTTTTCATCGTCCAAAAATACATGAGCGATACAGATTCTTTGTGTCTTTCAACCAAATGTAAATTTAACCTGTAAATGGATTTCTTGTTTTCTTGTTTTGTTATTATTTTATCTGTCCTCTTTGACACAAGTTTTGGCTATCTCATGATTACCACAATATTGCAGTATAAAAGTTTTGAGACCCTGAATAAGTAAAACGCATTCTGTGCATATAAATGATGATTTGATAAAGTATATTTTACTCTTTTAAAAGTTAAATGTAAAGCAAATAAATACTACATGAGACCAGGCAAAAATGATCAAAGTACACCATGTGTATCTTTTGCTTGCTTTTGATACAGATGTCGGACGAAACTGAACTAATGTGAATACACGTAACAGAAATACATATTTTACTTGACTTGCGTCCAATAACCTGTTTGACCACAGGGAACCCAGAAATTTTGTTGTTGTTGTTGTTTGTATTGTTGTTTATGTTTATTAGTTGTGTTGTCTCTTCATGAAGAGAGTGTACATTTGAAAATGATAGCGTCCTTGTAGTTTCTAATGACATCCGTATTAGGTTTGAAACAACACAATAGTTATGTTCACTGAATTTTATTGGGTCAGCAACAACAACAACAACATGAATAATAAACATAAACAAAAATATAAACAACAACAACAACCAGACTTCTGGGTCCCCTGTGGTTTGACATTCCATTTCTTTTGGTTTCACCATTTTCAATCATCTTGAGGCAACTGATGATAATCTAGCGGGGCAAACAAGGATTTGAAAGGTCTTTATTATTGCTGTATCTGAAAATTATACAAATTACAAATACATGTATTGATATTTAACTTTTCAAATACTGGGAACGAAACATCGATCATTGCCATCAGAACATGTTGTTTAAAAATATCACAAAAAAGACCATGTTACTTCAATATTTATTGTCATTTTTGAGCTATAACTTTATTCAGCATGATTCATTTGTTTATCATGATAGCAGCAACCTCATGTTTTCATGAAGATCTGCTGTAAAATCTGTTTTAGCAAATTCATTTCATTTGAAAATCAGAGTCACTGGATAAAGTTGCGTCTCATCTGAAAGTGACCAGCTACGCATTCACTGTACCTGGAGTTCTCATCTCTAAGTTTGTATCACTGTGATTTCTAGTGTCCACTACATTTAGTGCTCAACAGCTGTGTTTTCCATGTAGATAGGTGATGTAACCTTGGCTTGCCTCACCATGTAAGAATATATTTCCTTTGTATAAGACTATATGTCACACTTTTTTAATAGTCATCACTATGCAAGCTAGTTAGATATATACAATGGCAATGCTATTACATCAGTAAGAATGTCAGTAATGTATGATCATCATTAGAATGCTATGGTGAGTGATCAGTCGACATGTAAAGCCATGGCTCTGCCAATCAGCCTGTCGGTCATTGGTGCACACTCTTTGAGGGCTTTCCTCTCAATAAGAAGAGACCTAGAGAGAAATGGATAGGTGATGTGAATAATATTGATACTATGAAAACATTCAATTGTCTTCCTGACACTCAAGGGACCGTGGATAATTTTATAAAACTGTGCATGGCAGAAAAAGTCGATGTACTTGTCTTCAAACCCCTCTGCTAAAAGAAAGTTCTTGAAGTCTGAAAATCTAAATTATGTTTTGAGCGTTCCTCAGATATGATAAATTCACAGGCACCCGTGGGCTGGGTAGTCTGCTTAGGTTGCAGTGCTGGGTAGATCTAGAACGGGATTGATAGATCAAGCAGAAAATCAATTGATAAAAGTAGACTACTAGCCCACTGGCACCTGGGGATAAATTAGTGAAATACTTTGTTGAAAATTAAAAACTGTTGACAGCTTTCTGAACAATATATATTTCACAACAAATTCTGAACCATGATTGAGTATCGTGGATAGTCCATACTTTGTTTTCATTTGACTGTCAGGATTGATGACAATTTATTTACTGTGGTTTGATATTTGAAAAAACCGACCAGTTAGAACATGATGTCATGGAGACTTTATGTAAAAATGAGTACTGCATAGATTTTTGAAATTGTACTTTACATGTACATGTACCTTGCCAACTGATGGTGCTTCTTCTCAGGTGATTTCAAGGCTGCGTTTATCAGGAACAAATTGAAGAGATCTCTCTGTGTGACGAAAGACAGAAGGAATATTTTTAGCTGAAGACTACAAAGCCAAAATTGATTAATGTTTGAAAAGGTAATGTTTGGAAGCATATTTCCTTCTTAATGGCCTACTGAAAACAGTGTTGGCAAATTTCCTCCCATATGAATCTTGTCTGAAGATACAATCAAGGTTCTCATGCACAAATAGCACTTCACTTCCTTTTGAACTTGAATTACAGCGCATGTCAAATTATTGAGTTTCGGCACAGGAGAAAGTATGTGTTCCACAGAGTCCTCTCCTTTGACAGGGAAGGTTTTCAAAGATCCATACCTGGGCATTACTGCCGCCAATTTTCCACACTTGATAACGGATTGGCAGGAAGAGCTCCACTGCTTCAGCAAAGTTACCACTATCATAGGCTTGGAAGGCATTGCATATCACAGCACCAACCTCCTGAGCAAGCTGACGCTGAGTACCAGTTTTCTCACTGTAAAATTAGACACATGAAAATCTAAGTGTCTGAGACAGAAGATTACCCTGGAAAGCTTAGTGATGCATGTTGCAACAGTATTACACACTGATAATTTTTGGTTGTAGGTAATGCAGGGGCTTTGGCGTAGGGATGGAATGGTGATTCAAAATTTAAAAGACTATAAACTTGGAAGAAAGGTAAGTGCTGCGTGTATAATTATGTGTATAATAGTGATGTCAGCTGCAGCGAAGATTCTACTTCACAGTCTTTAAGGGGCGACGTCAAAAGTTCAATGAAGGATAAAAAACTTAATTCTTTTAGTTTGGGGGTGGGGGGGTTTGACCTAAAAAAGTTTCTATCCTACAAATCGGTTTAAGGTAAAAATTGCCAGGGGAATGAATATTTTGAAAAAATAGAGCAGAAATGCACACTTTCGTGTTGAAGCCAGCGGAGGGAGTTGTTTTAACACGGTGCAGAGCTGCACCTGGCCTAGTTAGTGTAAAC
This sequence comes from Ptychodera flava, assembly GCA_001465055.1. Classification (NCBI taxonomy): domain Eukaryota; kingdom Metazoa; phylum Hemichordata; class Enteropneusta; family Ptychoderidae; genus Ptychodera; species Ptychodera flava. The sequence goes on from LD355945.1 coordinate 10,003, forward strand.
AATGCAGGCTGTTGGCCTCTGTTCCACCATAGATGGTAGTTTCTCTACTGTCTATATGGTTGCACTCGGAATTTATAATTGTATTTTGCTACATTTCTGGTGCACGTGTAGTCTGCCTGAATGGAGTAGTGTGAACTGAGT
>LD355946.1:13970-28526 GCA_001465055.1 Ptychodera flava
GTGTTCAGCAGAAGCGTGAGGCGTGGTTGTGAGGCAAAGGTAGAATGGCCTGCGTCTCCGTGCCCTTCCCCGCGCTAACCATGATTATAGCAAGCCATAATCATCCAATATATCAATGAAGCATTCTCTGTAAGTGTCGTACATGCTACACAAGTCTAACAAAGACTCCCTTGTTTGAACCCGTTTAATGTTCTTGTAAAGTTTTTGTGTCATTACCTCATAATGCATCTTGTCCTCTGTTACTGTTGTTGTGTTGTAAGGGTGTGTGGGGGTGGTTACGGTTACTTGTACCAGTACAAAGAGATATATTCATTCAGTCCACAAAAGCTGCTGTCAGGATAGTGATGTAAAATTACAAAGCAGACCTGATTTGTGTTGCTAATAAAGTCAGAAAATGCCCCTATGAGTATTTGGAATGAAAACGTAAAGGGATACAAGCTTTCAGTAAGTGGAATCTGCATGGAAGATAACTTTAGTGACCGTCATGAGTTGTGACCTTTGTTTGGTCAGGATATAGAGTCTGTAGTTTTGTCAGATTACTAGTTAATAGGGAATATTGACTGATGCTTACTAGTTGTATTTTATGTGTGGTTTAATTGTTTATTACGATAAGAAGTTCCACAATTCTATTTGTTACAGGTGGGCGACACATTGAAATATTTGATCTGGAGCTGAAAAAAATGAAATACAGATGTACCATGGATTCCAAAATAGCCTACTGGACATGGGTCAATGCCGAGGTCATCGCCATAGTAACTAACACTGCTGTGTATCACTGGAACATTGCAGGTAAGATTCAGATTACATGCATCCAGAGTTACAGAAATTAGTGTGAGATCAGTGAATCATCAAAAACAGTTTGAAAAGCTCTTATAGATAAATTAATAAAGAAGGCAGTTCAACCAGTACTCCTTGTCTTCTAATGATCTTTATTTAAAAATACCGACGTTTCTGCAACACACAAGTTGCCTTCTTCAGGGCAAAAGCTGACAAATAAAAATGAGCACAAACAGAAGTAAAAATTGGGCTGATAAAAAGTAAACTGAGAGTAAAAACGAAATAAAATGAGAATTACAATACTTGTGAAAACTGGAATTACAGTATAGATTTACGTATCTTGCATGGGGAGCTGTTTGCAATATACCGGTATAGCATCCGTACCAATATGTATGTATTAAATACATCCTGGCTTGAAGGGATGGAATTTGTGATTTGTTCAATTCAGTAAATATTTCAGGCCTAAAAAGTAGTGCAATTAGTGAAAGAAAATTGGAAATGGTCAAAGAATCAAGAAATTTGGAACTACTGGTCAGATTGCTGTTATATAGGCCAAGAAGAATAGTAGCGCTGATCACAAATGACATCATTTTTTCTCACATTGATATGCATAAATAAATATTTGTCTGCATTTTCCACATAAACGACAAAAATAAAACCTGCTAGTGTTACAATGGCTACTAAAAGTCACAGTAATCCATATGAATTTATGGATCAGACTACAAACTGCATCCGATCAACAGCCATGCATACAAGTACAAAATTTTGTCTGAATGTTTAGTCAGCGTTGTCCCATGTCATGCACGTTTCGCTATATTTAGTGACAAACGTGAAATAGCGATCAACGCTATCTCATTATTCCTTGGAATGACCACATCGACATTAACCTTTTTCAGTTTTCTTTTAAAATTGGGCGAATATTTTCTTCCATTTTGCATTTTTTAGGGAATGTTTATTGTGCATATTTCTACTCTTTTCTTTTTTCTTCTGGGAGTACTAAGTATATGGAAATACTAAGAATTTGCTCTGTCGACACTAGCACTGCCTGTCTATCACATGTAATGCCTCTGTTATGGTTGATGGTTTGTAAAATCTAGACTCCAAGTCAAAAGTAACAATGTAACTTAGTGGGAGAGTCTGCTTGGTCATAAAAATATAATAAAATAGATTTCGCTCACTTCCTTTGTAGCTTTGCCAATTTTTTTTCTCTGGCCTTAAGGACCTTTTGAAAAACTGACATTTGATATGGGGATATTGTTGGTAGTGTTTTGTTGTTTTATAGGCATGTACAGCACAACACAAAGATAGTGAATTGATGCACACAGCAAAATATGTGAAAATGATGTTAAAATAATTAACATTAGAGCAAATTTAGTGTGTTTGTTTGAAATTTAAGGAAATGAAAAACATGTTTTGAGAGTTATCAGGGTGTTGCTTTGTTTGTGTGCCACGCATGTGAACTACAAATTAAAATAAATGTTGAAGTTAATGACTTTGCAATAATTTCTACAGCAATTTCTAGTTATAATGATATTATGGGACTGATTAGGTTTTACTTAGTGTCATTAGAGTTGCTGTTTTGCAACATCACAGGCTTAACATGGCCTCATTTCCAGGGAAGGCTTCAGGAAATAGTGGCATGCAATGGTTTCAACAGTTTGACTTAAATTTCCGTTACTTTCATTGAATTTGTGAATCTTGACATCAGCACTGCACCAATGCAGGAGTTCTGAAACTCTTCTCTGAATCTGTCACCAAATAAATGCAATTGTCAGTTCAGGTCATATTGATGTTGCATTAGTAAATACAAGTATTCTTTGCATTATTAAATTTGATTTTTACAAAATTGTCTCATAAGGGTCAGCCTCAAAACTCACCCATGATATGTACCCAGTACACTTGCATGTTGTGTTCATGATACAAATCAGATGGTTTGGAAAAATGTGATTGGGTCGCCATTTTCAATCTTGTGATTAAATTACTGATTAATTTTAATCTTATGATTAAGTAATTTGCAGAGCCTTGGTATTCTGAAAGACAACTGAGATTCAAACAGGATGTGTCATTGAGACAATCACCATTCTTCCAGACTGACTTGAATAAAAGCACAGCAGATATTGTAGAGCAGGATGGTAGCTAATATAGGCAGAGAAATATTACACTTTATCTGATAGCTAATTACTACAGAAATTTGATACCATAGCTAATCACTGAATTGTGCATGGTATGGTTCCATAAAGCTTGACATAATCAGAGGGTATTAAACTATACACCATTGATCGACATGGAAGGAAGATGATCAGTGTCAATAATTGTGGCTGGTATGTTTGAGTAGGTTAATTACTGTACGGTAGTAGGTGACTTTCACAGCCACTTACTGTGTTAGCGCTGGGTTTGGAAAGCTGTTAGCCACTGTGGCGAATAGTTTCAAATTTTTATTAGCCACAGACAAATTTTATTAGCCACACATTTTTACGAAAACAAAGCTTTCTATAATGCTATGATCTCCAATGTCGGTTGCATGCACAAGAATAAACTATCAACCTTGTATCCAATTGTCTTCATTTTAACACTGGAAATTGCTTGATTCTGGACCGCGATGCAAATCGACAGCAACACGCAACGTTGAGACCACGATTAAAATAAACTGCAACAAGGAAGGTTGGGACCGCGATGCAAATCAACAGCATGACAGCAACACTGAACGTTCGGACTGCGATTAAAATAGAAGTTTGGTTACATGTAATTACGTTCCATCAGTACACGTAGCGTCTTTGTCACGTCGTACAAGACGTCGCGTACATGTGGCACAGACGTTCCGAACGTCATCAAACGGACACTTCTACACGTAGTCTTAATTACGTGTGGTAATTTTTAGATTTTCTCGGTGATTCGCGGGAATTTAGACAGGAAATCTCGTTATGTATGAGTATCATTGTAAATTAGCAAACATCTTTATCAGAAAATTCCGTAGGTAGAGTTCACCTGTACAAGACGTACGTGCTATGTTTTCCTGACGTAAATGAAATGTTGTCGTCTAATTCAACTTTTTACCTGAAGCTGTCACAAAGATTTCCCTAAACCACATAAATAACTGTATTACAGAAAATTGGTAAATTTAATGCGAGGATACAACGAGCTTGAATAGTCCTCGTGTAGAGAAATTAATTGTTTCTTAAAACTTAGACGAATTTCGTATGTTTCTGAAAAATCAACACTGCAAAATCAACCAAAAAAATCACAACTGAGCATGGATACGCGTACGCCACTGTGTGCCTACAGACGTACACATAATTAGATTATAACCTCTCTAATGAACAACAACACGGAACGTCGAGATCGCGATGCAAATCGACAACAATACGGAATGTGTCGTTGGGTCAATACCGGACCATGAGGACCGCGATGCAAATCGACCACCATTAAAATAAGACCTCGATTAAAATGCGCAACACGGAACGTCTAGACCACGATGCAAATAAATTTCAACACCGAACGTTGTGACCACGATTAAAATGCGTATATCTGCTGTAGCAAAAGTTTCAATTCTCGCAAGTGTTCGCTTTGCTTGCTGTACACTAGACAAAATGACGTCAAATTTATCGCGAGACTACCGTAGGGCTCGATTGTGTCTGCCTGCATTTTCAATTCTCGCGATAGTCATTTATGTGCATGCTGTAGCTGTACACTGTACAAATTGACGTCAAATCTCTCGCGAGACTTGGCTCGATTGCAATTGCGTACGTCGGAGAGAACAATACGGAAGTAGATGTAGTTTTTTCGCGAATCGCCGAAAGAGAAGCGCAGATCAACAAAAGACTAAAAAACCCCACGTTTTTGCTTATTTTGCGGAATTTTTTCAACAAAAATCACTTTCGCCACTGTGGCAAATTAGGATCGATTTTTCTTTGCCACTGCTGATTTCAATTGGCATTTGCCAACGTGGCAAATGGGCAGCGCGAACACAGAGACTTACATGTACTGTGGCTAGTGCAGCCTAGGTACTACACAGTTATGTGTTTATTGAATTTTTTCTCGATTTTCCCTATTTGCTGTTGGGTCTGACAAACTTTCCTGTTTAAGGAAAGATATATATTGCTAATGAAAGAAAAAAGAGGTATTCAGTACATGTAGCTCTGACATACACTGTCGTTTGCGGTTCGATACATTGGCAAAGGCCGGTACACTGGTATATACATTAGAAATGTAGGAAGTTTGGAAACAAAATGGCTATCACCAAGTTCAGTGACAAATTTCCCTCAGAAAAAGGCACAATTTATTTATTGGTACCGGCACGGATGGTTTCCGCCACAAAATTCACACCTGCTATTATCTTTGCATCAAAATTGATCTTCTATGCATTTCTTGTTTTTTTGTATGATTTCTTAGTTGATATTTTCTAACAACAGCTGCCTAACACTCATTCACTTCGTCATCATATCTGAATTTCAATGTTTCAAACAAATGTGGGCCGACAGTAGCCAATCACAGCATCGCTATACTTTCAAATCACACACATATATAAAAGCCATTTTTCGGCAACCCAGGTCATGTGACTGGGGTCAAAGCACTATCTATTCACCAGTGTCTCACCATGCATGTATTCCACACAAAATAACCTACAGTGGCCTATTTATTCACTTTATCATAGCACCAAAAATGGTAGATCGGATGGTAGATTATTACATAATCTTAATTCACGTTGCAGGTGAAAGGGAGCCCTCTAGAGTTTTTCAAAGGAATAGCAGACTCAGACGATGTCAGCTGATTGCATATAAGACAGACAAACCAATGAGATGGATGGCTCTCACTGGACTTTACAAGGAGGTATGATTGGTTTTTTACCTTAATTTACTCTCTGGTTCTCATTTGAAAATCATTGTTTAACCTTCAGAAGAATGAGGACATGTTGAAATTGTAGTCTTGACAAATGCACCAAAATAAAAGTCAGGATATCTGTTCCAAACACCAATTCAGACACTGTTCGGAAACATTGACAAAATTTAAGAAAATCATTTACATTTTTGCTGTAAAGGGTACCGTATTCAAAAGATAGTTTTGATAATTCTGTTTTAATCTTCCTTTGTGTCTGAGATGCAAAAGGCATACAATTCACTAATGCAAAATATTGGGCTTGTGAAAGCCTAGAACAGATAAGAAAAATGATTTTGTGCCAATCATATACTGATCATTACTGATATAGAACTCATAGATTTGCACACTGATGGAGGTAACATACTCTGTATGACAAAACTATTCAACGGTCAGTTGGCATGTTGATCAGAGTACAATCTTATTCATGGCCTTACCCAGCTAGCCAGACGCTATTCCCTAAATACACATTGTTCACACACAGGATACTGGCTTTGTTCATGGACTTACCCAGCTCTATTCCCGAGATTACCAACTAAGTCAGTGTATCGATGCGTACGCCGTTGGATTCTGTGAATACAGGTGCAACAGTAACCCTACCATGTCTACCGTTGTTTGCATAGCAACAAAAACACCTGGTAAACAAGGAAAGGTAGGCAAACAACTTCTATATATTGCACTGATGTATACTGTCCAATGAAGTGCTGGCTTTTCATACACAGTGAATGTTACTCCTTGTTTTAAAGTTAATTTTAGTCATATTTATATACTAAAAGTACATGTATTCTTATTGCCTGATTGTATTGATTCCCATTAGATACCCATCCCCAGTTTTTTTTTTCTCTAAGGAAAGAGAACCCTTGTAAAAGAGCATTTAAAGGGACAAAGTCGCCCATTTTTCATGGATTTTGTTTGATATGAGATACTACTTATATTGTTCGACATGTTGAAAGATACTGAATGAATGGGTGAATGTGCATATATTCGACCCCGATTTTAGACAAATTAAATGAAACCAGCGTGAAAATGAATTAATGGCCATGACCATTAATTCATTTTCACGATGGTTTCATGTACGCGATGGTTTCATTGGCGACTTTTTCCCTTTAATGCCCCATCTCAAAGGATGTCCCCCATCCCAAGTGTCAGTGAGAGAGGATAGCCAGAAACTCTTGTTATGATTGGTCGTTGTCTGATCAAACTACAAATAAAGTTTGTTTTCTTGAACGTAGAGGGCACATGTTTCGTGTTATTGTCATACCGGTACTTTGAAGATGAGGATGTTTGGATTCAGACTGTGATACCAGGTCACATCATGCCATGGTTGTTTTTGGATTCTGATTCAGTGACCTGGAGGTCAGTTCAACTTAAGGTCAATCAGATTAATCACTACAAATCAGCATCCAATGTTTTATTGTGACCAGACTGTTGCAAAACTGGCTTGACTGACAAATGTTTTATAGTGACTTCACAGTTGGTACAGTGAAAATCTTACTGGTAGTTACTCATGAAATTTGTATATTACACGTGTGATACTGAATGAAATCATAACCACAAAATGTCCCAATAATGTAGTAGTGCTAGCAGTCATTTCATTTGAATTTTTTCAACACAATGACTGTTCTCAACAGAGAGATACGTATGAAAGCTGGAAATTTTGTGGAATCATTGAAATGTCTTACCACACAATTGTGGTTCAGAGTGGTATACTGACCGGGAACTCTTTGCATCCAACTGCATAATGGAGACATTTGTTGTAAAATCTGTTGAAATTACTTCTTGACAGCTCTACTGTCTTTTTTCATGGAACGTGCTGCTTCTCTGCCTCATTATAAGTTGTCACTGTAAGCTGACATGGGAGAAGTGAGATAATTGCCTGTTTGCATTATTTGTTATACCCACTGGAATCATCATTCCAACAACAGAAGGACATTCTGATAATAAGACCAGAGCTGAGCTTATTAGTTCTAATGGATTCACAGTCCATAGTGGCTTACAGTTTCTACACCTTCCGTAATATTGTCTGTCTGTCTGTTGCTGCATCTGTACACTGTCAGTTAGCCATGATAGCCAGTATACCGGTAAATTCCATTCAGCGTATGGGCCATTAGCACGTCAATATATTGTGCTATACAATCCAATGTGACTGTACAGCAGCCATTTTGTTGTGAAAGTTTTACACTGCACAGCCATTTAGCGAGGCACATTTGAACGTACATGTACCGTACGGTACATTGAATTAGCACTGTAGGGTAAATGTGCACCTCTGTTTCATGTAACAATCCATTATGACTGTAATTATGTCCATTTTGGTTACAAAACCTTTCATGTTCAGAGCCATTACTGCAAAATATCTGAATCAATTTTATTGAAAGTTTGTACAGTTAAGAAACATTACATGCATATCAAAAAACAATAGTGTATTTCACTTTGCCATTTATGAAACATTGCCCAAACTGGTTTAGTTCAGAGTTGGTAAACTTTTGGATTATATGTATACACCAAGCATTTGCGTGTAAAGTTTACTTTATGATACAATCCAATCAGGCTTACAAACTCTGACAGTGCATTTTCAAAAAAACATTTAAAATGTAAGTATTTTCAAAACTAGCCAGTAATCAGACATCAACATGAGTTTTTGCCAGTATCAAGTAACCACTCTTTGTCAGCAGTGGATGTTTCATAGACATAAACTTATTCAGAATTTACAGCCATTAGCAAAATTTGTCTTGACTTCATAATGGCAACTATTTCAAAGAATCAGACAAAGGATATTTAAACAGCCATTCAGTATTTATATTACTTACAACCACTGCCATTTGCTTGTTTGAAGTTCATGAATGGACTTACAAAGTAATTTCTTTTGGGATTTTAAAAATCCTTGTAACGAAAATTTTGTATTCAGTATTCCTATTGTTTTTTATCAAAATATTCTTTTTCAACCTCTGGTAATTACAGAGTCCATTATAGCAAGCCTGTGACAATTCACATCTATAGTTAAAGAGAGATTCAAGAGCTCTCCAAAAGTCAGTAGCTGTAGACTCTTCTGATTATCAACCAATGGACGTGTCTGTTATTGTACAATCTACCCAGCCAATCAACATGTCGGTTATTGTACAATCTACCCAGCCAATCAACATGTCTGTTATTGTAAAATTTACCCAGCCAATCAACATGTCTGTTATTGTACAATCTACCCAGCCAATCAACATGTCTGTTATTGTACAATTTACCCAGCCAATCAACATGTCTGTTATTGTAAAATTTACCCAGCCAATCAACATGTCTGTTATTGTACAATTTACCTTGAGGTAGTGACAGGAATAGGCGTCATTAAAAACACAATACCTCAGAGAGAGAAAAAATGCACACGAAGACAAAAATAAATGAAAATAAAAAGCTAGTTTACTTAATTAGTCCCACAATCATCCTCAATTACAGAGTATTTATAACTTGTTTACAAACTAGACCATTTTGCTCATGTTCAATAGTTGTGCGTGCACAGTGTTTAATTTATGCAAGACTGGCAATGCATAATAGACTGGTGTTGTAGCTGTTCTGTCAGATACATAGAGGTTACGAACACATGTCACTAGTAGTTTACTTTCAGTAGTATATCATTATTCTTTAAATTGGAAATCATGTTGAAAAGTAAATGTTCAAGTTTGACTTAGTACAATCATGCTGGATGGACTGGGTACATTGGATGGACCTGGTACATTTCAAGACAAAATCTTTGAATATTGCATGTGTAATTTGTCAGCATTTACACCATGAACCAAATTGACTCATACGTGGGTCATGATTTTTCATCTGCTGTGTCTTTCTCTCTCATAAATTACTCCTCAATGTATTACAGTAGTCGTACGCAGGAATAAAAAGGGCGCACGGTGTTTGCCTGTATGCCCGTATGTCCAAGAGATCATGTGATGTCCGTACAAATAAATCCGTGTTTACAAATGCAAGTGGAAATACATGTCTTTCTATGCTCTTTTGCGCGCATTTTTTTGTACCATCATCTATTTGAATTCCAGGTTCAACTGATTCACATGGTCATTACCGTTAGAAGAAAAATACAAGATACCATCCTTTGGTTTTTGCATTAGTTTGTACTCCAACCTGTCAGATATGGCCTTATTTCAATGTGTACTTTTTTAATGTACACATAATTGCTTATCAATGCAGCTATAATGTACGTAGGTCATCTGTTTGGATATACCTGTAATATCAGTTGTTATTTACAAGGCTGTTGTCACTGAGTCTGTTAAACAGACATTCAGATCCTGATGTCTCTACATGCATTTTGAAATTCCCCATGTGAAATCATTAGTTGTTTCTGCTGAAATCTGAAAACTATTATTGTCTCTCTCAGTGAATCCTCTAATTTCACTCACCATGTTTTTGCCACATGAGAGCTAGGCCACATGAGAGCTAGGCCACATGAGAGCTAGGCCACATGAGAGCTAGGCCACATGAGAGCTAGGCCACTGATGAAAGTCCTTTTCATGTATGGATCTTGTAATTGCAGATATCAGTACTGACACGATATTCACAAAATAATACATTGCCGGTGAGTTTATTCATTCTGCAGATGCCTCATTCAATTCCAAGATATCACAGGGACCAGACAAAGCATATTTTTTAGTATTCTGTAACAAACTTGGAAGAAATGAGAGAGGGGAAAACATTGGAAACAGACAACAATATGATTCTGTAAAAGACCGCCCCATTTCTGCGTCAGGTTTTTTATCAGATTGTCAAAATGTGATCACTGCAACTACAACCATTTTCAGAAATAGAGCGCGAAGCCACTGCAGTGAACTGCAATAAAACTGCTTACACTAATTAGTTTCAGCTGTAGCCGTGGCCACTTTGGTGTTGAACAAGGCTACATGATACAGACAAAAAGTCTGCTTGCACATAGGTAAAACTAGCTCTGTCTGAGACTCGGGTTGTAAATGAGAGTTTACGATTGGCATCCTGTGTTCAAGATTAAGATACAATGTAACATTACCATGCACTGGTCCATGTACAAATCTTTTTTATTTCAACTTCCCCAGACAAACTGTCTGCATGGGACATACAATGTTGTTGACTTTGCCAGCTGGCTACAGCTGAAACTAATTAGTGTGAGCAGTTTTATTCGCGCTCTATTACTGAAAATGGTTGTAATTACAGTATATTTTTTGAACACTGGTGAAACCATGAAATGATTACAAATGTTGCACTGCATCTAACGTGTTATCTGCTCAACTGCAAATTGACAGAACTTTTGCTCATCTATTGTAAAACTCTTATTCTGTTGCAACGTGTTAAGGATTAGAAGATTATGTACGGCAAACATTGACCTGTTGATGAAATACTGGTAGACAAGCATGTGACATGCCTTGTTTTATCCCCACCAGAAATTCTCCTTGAGAATCTGATATTGCTGAAGTTTATTTGTGAAATTTCCTGCACAGTGTTGTGTGTGTCTAAAGTAGAGTGAATTGGTTTGAGGTAAACAGGTCCCAATTATTTTTCCTTAAAGGTCTGGTGAAATCAACCTGGTTCCGTAGACTAAACAGCTTCCAGAGGGCAATATTGTTACACTTGCAACAAAATTGCAACATAAAAGTATGCGCAAGTGTTACCGCAATTTTTAGCTACTATAGACTATAGTCTATAGAAGCTATTGGGATGGGTATCCGTCCGGCGTCCGTTGTCAGTTTGTATGTATGTATGTATGTATGTATGTATGTATGTGTGTATGTCTGTTTGCGAGGCGTCCGTCCACTCAAATATTTTGAGAGCCGCCGTACTTACTGATTTGATATTTGTTGTGTAGATGAAAAATATGATTTTGAGAAACTGTTTTTTTTTAATTTTTTGATATTGTTGAAAATATGCAAATTAGTGCCAAAAAAGGCGTTTTTGGTAAAAAATCTTCTTCTTCATAACCGCTGTTCAGACAGCTTTGTTATTTGGTATACAAGTCCCCGGGGATAACCCAGCTTGTTCAAATTGTGATGAAATATGCAAATCTGTATTTTTAAGGAAATTTTTTGTCCATTTTTGGTCAAAACTTTATTTTATCAAAACCGCTTGTATGACAGCTTTGATATTTGGTATACAGGTTCCCACAGATAAACTAAATATGATATATTGAATATATGACGAAATCTGCAATTTTGTATTTTTGGTGCAATTTTTGCCATTTTTGGTCAAAAAATGTATTTCTCCAAAACTACTTGTCTGATACCTTTGATATTTGGTATACAGGTTCCTAGGGGTTGTCTTAGTGTGATATATTGACATTTGATGAAATCTTCAACTTTTGTATTTTTGGGTAAATTTTTGCCATTTTTGGTCAAAATATTTGTTTCTCAAAATTACTCATCTGATAGCTTTGATATTTGGTGTAATATATTGAAATTATGATGAAATCATCAATTTTGTATTTTTGCAGGTAATTTTGCCATTTTTGGTCAGGCCATCCTGAAATGAGCTATCAAAGATATCCACCTTCTTCATCAATACATGTGTCTAAAAAAGTCATTCTCTACATAACACAGCAGAGCTCTGTCAACTGTTGGGTCGCTTGTTTTTTTCAAAACCGCTGGTCATACAGCTTTAATATTTGGTTTACAGGTCCCTAGGATGACCTTAGTGAGATAATTTCATACAGTCAGGAAATACTTAATTTTGTATCCCTATGTTTTTGATATTTCTATGTGCAGTTTCTGTCGGGGTCGTTTTGCTGCATTTAGGCCACGCTCTCAGCAGGGTCTTGGTTGGTGTGCTCTGACATCACAACGCTGTTCATTTACATTGAATAGCGGTTCCATACCGCCTTATCTCTGCCCCGTAATTGCTAACACAACAAAGTATAAAGCCCTGTGTGTGATCAGTGCAACCTACGCACACTAGCCTTCCGTTTCTCCCCAGCAGACTCTCCCGTTAGCGCTATGTCCGTTGGAGAATATTGCTTGACCCAAAGAGTATGCTGCAAGCGCTATCTGCTTTGTTAAACGCAGGATCTTGTCTTGTTTAAATCCATTGTGGACTTCTACACCGGGAAGATTGTGCCTATGATGCCTCTGTGGATATACAATGCGAACACATCCAATGCGTCTCTACCACAGTCACTTGTGATTTGATACATGACCGCTGCTGTGTGGTGTAGATAATGCATACCACACAACAGCAGCCATCATTCACGGGACCACAAGTCACTGTGGCAAATGATGGACATTGCTCCCTGATTGCCTCAGTTTCAGCCCGAAAGTGTTGCTTGCTTCGATCAATCGGCAAAACTTGTCGCTTTGGCTGGCGAAACAGAAATTTCATGCCAAAACTTTTATTCTCACGTGTGGCAAATAGTTTTAATAGAATTTTTGCCACATTCAAGTTTTCATGTTGCATTCTGCGAGTGTGGCAAGCGTTAACATAAACTCTCAATATGATACTCCCTGTGGGGAGCTTTCAAAGGTGTGAGATACTTACTTCCCGTTATAAGATGTGGCATTGGGCAAACATCAGAAAGGCGAAAAAAGTCGACTGGATAGAGTTTGGGGACACGCCCACATTGCATTTTTCCTTTGCCATATTTAATAATCGTGTGCGCTAAATGATAACAGAAATGAACATAAATGTCCTATAGACCATCAAGGATTTTCACCATGGGTGTTTCATCAGACTTTAATGTTTTGTCATTGATAAGTTATTGGTTTTTGGATTACCGAGTTTTAAACAAAGAAGATTTTCAGAAATCAAATATCATTAGCACTTTGACAATCATCTACCTTCAATTCTTTGTAGAAAAACAGATTTCACTGATGTGCAAGAATGAGGATGAACATAAAACTGATAAGCTTATGACATCAAAATATGGCGGAGCCCAGAGTATATTAGATTTGAAACGTATTTTCAATTGAAACTGACAGATCACTGTTCATAGTCCAGGGTTTATTTTGGTGAAAATATTTCTTAAGATCATAACAAGGCATAATCACAGCTATTGAATGATGTTATATATTGCATCCCAAACCAGAATCTCGTGTATGTTAAGGCACGGCTCCCGCAAGGGCGCCCTCTATCGACGAGTGTATTTCGGTTTTACTGGCTAAATCGGCGCATCCTTCTGTATTAGTCAAACTTTGTATATGTATTTTATAAAAAACGACTCCGCAAAATAGTATTATGTTGATGAAATCCCCGAAATAATTATTAATTTGACTAAATAACGGTATTTTTGGTTCGAAAATGGTATTGTCAGTTTCAGCACAGAATCCAGCCGGTAGACTCCCCCAGATCCTGTAAATAACCACATTATCCGCGTTGACCCCACTTACCATCACTAGTGCGACCTATACTGTAAGAAATTTCGCCCCCGTATTAGTGACTCACCACAAATATCAGCTGACCTTTGACGGATGACCTCCAGTACGAGCGTAATTGGGCTCAAACTGTGCCTGCACTTGCTTTCTTGGATAAAGAATCGTTAGCATGATATTGACAAACATGTCAATATAATATCTAAGTCAGCGATTTTAAACATATAACATGTTTAGCGGCTGGATTTTGGCATTTTTCTTGTTGTAATTTGTGACTCTAGCCGGCCTGCCTGCGGACCCCTGGGGACACCCATCCAGGGACCATATACAATGCTTTATGGGTAGAGACAGCTGACTGTATCCTAGTAACGAGACAGTCGCTTCCATTTCAGCACGCGCGCATTCAGCGATTGCGTCGGTACAGTGCGAGAGCAGTTCTGGAGATCGAGAAAATACTTAACCTTGATTTTGTCTCAGATGGTTTTTTAGTCCCCACGGACACCGTCCGGGGGGACTTATAGGTTTGGTCATGTCCGTGCGTCCGTCCGTCCGTGCGTCCGTCCGTCCGTCCGTTCACGCAGATATCTCAGAG
>LD355946.1:45561-64097 GCA_001465055.1 Ptychodera flava
ATTCTTTACACGGTCATGTATTTCAAGGAAAATATGCCTATTAAAAACAGTAATTTCTTCACTTTCAATTTTTTTTCAATACTATGACAATTATCAACCATGAGGTTATACAAACACAAGACCAGATAGGCGTTTTTCATCATTTCCACAGGACTCTTTGGAAAATCCATTAAAAACAGTTAAAAGTGACTGGAAATGATCACTTGGTATACATTTAATTTACAGATGCCAGGTTGTGTATTTCACATGCACTCAGGTCAGTAAGGAAGTGCGTCATTACTATTTTGGACTGTTAATTCTTATTTCTGAATTGTTTAACTTTTTTCCACATTGAACTATCTTTAGGCAGTTTATACAGTAGCTTAGAATTTTTTTGATTGATGTATTTAATCATCTTTTGGGTTCTTTGGGTCCATATCCCACCTCATGCCCCTACATCATCAACTATTTACCAACAACTCCATGCCAACAACCAATTACCTGACCTGGCCACACATTAGAGAAGGTACAGCGTCATTGACGGTATTTTTTTTAAATGTATTTGAATGTCAAGAACTTGGCACATAGCCAAAACTACAATATTGTGATAACTATTGTCCAGGTATGGATCTCCACTGTTGTGACACTGTTCTTGTAGATGTGTAATTTACCCTTGATGTTTAGTTTCTACCTGAACTATCAAGCGATGGTATTCTACGAGATTTGACCCGTTCATGACATATATGCACAAACAATAGCCAGTGCATATACCGTCATGAACTGGTCAAAGTTGAGTGGTATAACAGTTGCTTAGGAAGTTTATTGCTATGTTGCAAATATAGCACACTTATTTTCATGTCTGATGGTAGCATTTAAATTGTGCCAACAATATACAGGTATGATATAATTGCTAATAAATGACTTGTCACACTGCATATCTCACCAGCTTGTAAAGCCATGATTTGTTTGATACCTGTACATGTATTACCATGTTTGAATTTACGGATAATTATGAGAATGCTTTTCACCAAACAGAAACCAATCCAGTGTTATTACTTTGTCCCCTTAAAGTGTGGTGGAAATAATTATTTTGTGGTCTGAATGCAGAAATATGATTTATTTTCAGTCTTTAGATTTGATCTATTTGTGTAAAAGATGTCATGTTTACAGTTAGAGGACAGGTAATGTGGAAAGGATACTTTTCTCAAATATGAAATGCTCATCTAATAGTCAATAACATCATGTAAATATGACATTTTTTTGAAACATTTCCACTTTTTTTACCAGTATTTGTAGTCAACTATGTGGAAATTCAGATTTTATAATTTATGCAGGATAAACATCAAAGCGTTAACTGTCATGTAAATGTGCCCATATATGGTGAAAGGGGTGTTCCTTGGTATTCAAAATGTCCATGCGAGGGCACTGTTTTTAAAGCGGCCACCCGCTTAAAATCTGTGATTGGTTACATTTTCTCTTTCCATGGTAACTGTGGCAAAATTGGAACAGGTGACAGTATACCTTTAATAAAGTTTGGATAAGTCATCAGCTGCTGTAGATACCATTTGTAAATGTTGTAACACAAGATAGAGTTGAATCTTTACAAGTTTCATTTATCCCAGTGAAGGCACGGAAACTTTGTGCCTTACAGTGAGATTGATAGTTGTACCTTTTGGCATTTTATTCAAAGTCACTTATCACTCACAGTTTTGTCATCTTGACTTTTATCAATTATACTTATGAAGTCTCCTCCAGTTTACATTTTACCAAAGTCACCTTATTCCTGTCTTGTGATCGTCAGATCTTTTCTATTGAAAGTTTTAAGGAATAAAATATCAAGTGAGATTACTTGCAAAATACATGAGTATCGCTGTGTGTGTTTATTAAACCTTTGTCACTGATCAGGAAAAGTCTCCCAAGCATGATGGGCTGTGGTTTCAAGAAGGAAGTAAGAACTCACTACCTCTTTAGTTAAAACATTTATTTATTTATTTATTTAACTTTATTTATTGTCGATAACATGTTCGGCCAATAAGGCCGATCTTCCACAAGGTCGACATTAAAAATTTACAGAATGACAGAGGAAAAAAAAATAAAAGTACTAATACAAGCAACAAACCAGTAAAAAATTTGACATCCAGGGTGAGTAAAAGTAAGGAAAATATTGAACGTGAGGCCAACAACCGGCAAAATAAACAGCTAGAACAGTATTCTTGACTAGTGGTTTCTGAAAAGCAAGCTCTATCATTAACCAATATCACCGTTCAAACGCTGTCCTTTCTGGAGCAGTAATGATACATTTTTTCCAAGTTGCCCCGATGCAGCTTTGTATCTATCTGCCATAAATTGAGATTGATTTTTCCGTAGGCTTGGCAAAGAGCTGATTAGAGTCCTCTCCCTAGGATATAATGACAAACTTCACAAAATTATGCAAATGTATTCATTTTTTGTTGGTCAGTCTAGAAAAGCTTTACTCTCAAGCATCAAAGAAGATAATGTACATGTAGAAATAACTCAAGGACGTGTGCTTGCTCCACAACTGTCTTCATATTGAGCGTTGGCAATGATGGTATTACCACAGACATGCTGTGGGCTGGGTGGTTTTAATGTGTAGAGTTTAATATGGTGTGAGTTTGTGCTACATTCCGACATTCTCATACATAGGAACGTGTCGCATAAACTCACAGCTACCCAGCCCACAGAACTGTTGGTATTATATGTAAGCTGTATGCTCACACTCAGCATCACAGGTACCACTACCTCTTCTTCCTTGTTTGTGAGTGTCTGTGTTTGTTTGTGTGTAAGTGTTTGTTTTTGTTTATTTGTTATTTTAATAAATTAACAGGGAAAAGCTGTATTGATATTTGTCAATAAAGAACAGTTTATTTATTTATTTGTTTGTTTGTTGGTTTGTTTGTTGATATGTATTTCCGATGGTTAGGGTTAGGGTAAGACTTATTCACTCCCTCTATATATTCAGTCTGAATATATAGAGGGAGTAAATAAGTCTTTTATATATATATATATATATATATATATATATATATATATATATATTCAGTCTGAGTATGTAGGAGTTAATGTCCTAAATATATATATATATATATATATATATATATATATATATATATATATATATATATATATATATATATATATATTTATATATACATATTATGTGTTTGTGAGTGTAAGAGACTACAGCATATTGAAAAAAGATTGAAATGATTAAATGATTGACAGAACAGCTCATGCAACATACTCAACATGTGACAGCAGTACCACAACCCTCTCGAATTTCAAATAACTATGCTTGCTTTGCAGATTTAGTTCATATTCAAGGGTTAATCGATCTTTTTTCGACGAAAAGCCTCCACAGGTAGGTAAGCTTTAATCCGGTCAAAAAACTAAGAGAGTCACATTCTTTCTAGACAACATTTTGCTACTTAACTATCGGCCATCCTCCTAAAATGAATAGGGACCAAAAACAGTAAAGCCTTGCATGCCTAAATATAACATTAACCTTGGCCAATAATAATTTTCATTCAAGGTAACACATTACCAGGTCGATACGTTTGTAATTTTCAAAGTTAAGTACACAATCATCGTGAACCACTTAAACTTTTTTACTCTTTTTTTACTGGTGATGTCAATGACCCTGAGTGACCCATGTCAATCCAAAGTCCAGAAAATCGTTTATTTTGTAACTCTCTTTTAATAATAATAATTTATTGTTTAAAGACCACTACACACCTTGTCACAGTGGTCTGTACATTACAGAAAATTACTGGATGAACTAAAAAAATTCGAACAAAATACAAAATAACTCAGAGGAAAGAGTGTAATTAAAACCACTCGATAAAAACAAGCAAGCTTAAAATCTAGACTAAAGGATCCCACCTAAAAACAGCAAAGAAAGTATTTTCGGGCGCTTCCTTAACTTTTTCAAATATCGTTTCATCCTTTGTGCTGATGCGTTAGTTCATTCTCATGTGGAGTGCTTTTGTTACCCACGAAGATAATCAGTAAAGAAATTACTGCCTGAGTTTGAGTTTTCAAACCTGAGCCATGATTGCTGAACTTGAGCTGCAGATTTGAAAAATTCACTGAAAAATCAGTTGTAGATCCCAATGTGTTATTCAATGTCGCTGGAAATTCTGTGGAGAGTAGTTATTTCATTGTCATTCTGAGTACTTTGGTTATCCATAGTCCACAGGGAAAGTAATACATGAGTTACTAGCTTTTCGGCATGCAAAAATTGTTGTTTAATTAAGCAATAAAGCACACCCAGCGATGGTATACCATGAGATGTTGACCAGTTCACGACATATATGCACGAGCAATAGCATATATGAAGTGAACTGGTCAAAATTGAGTGGTATACCGTCGGTGGGTGTGATTTGTTGCTATTATATCATAACAGTATATTGAAATTATGCCGTGCAACGTCATAAACGGATTTTTGCTCAAGCTGAGAGCTCGTGCGTATGCCAGCTGTGGTATATCGCCAATATACCACGGTTCTTTTTGCGTCTCGACCAATCTGATCGCTGTATTTGCACTATCAATATACTGGTATGATATAATTTGACATAACATGTGAAAGATACGTGATAAAAACGTTTCATACTCCTACGGATATATAAAATGAGGTGTGGAGTCAGCGTTAGAAAATGTTGTTCCTTTCAAGCAAGCCGAGGTGAGTACTCGGCCGTGTGAGGGCGTTTTAGGGTACCCAAAGCAAGAAAAAGGTCTGTATATCATAGTCTACCCAGTGTATTATTTTTTCAATAAATAATGAAGGCTGCTATGTGCATTAGAAATGTAGGCTACATTTCTAATACATACAGCAGCCTTTGCTGCGTTTAAATCTGTAAGCATCTGTGAGTCGACTTAACCAACAACGAACGATGCCTACCCAAATGATTACCATCGACGAAGATCAAGGAATTTTCAATGCAAAACCATGTTGCTTGCCATGGCTCAATGGTAGGTCGCGATTTTACATTGGCAAAATTTTGTTTTTAACTCTAAAAGCTATCTCTAAAGCAGCCAAAGCACAATGGATGTGCATTCTGACAAAAACAAATACAAAGAAATTCCTTCATTGTTGAGGGCGCTGTTGATCAAACTAGACTTTCCAGTTAGTTCACTTGACACAATTTATCCAGTTATTTTGCCCTTTTTGGAATGAATTTATCTTTTTCACAAAAGGGAGATGCCTCATTTGGGGTTAATGTTTGTGACAATTGGGATCAAACATTTGATGTTTATTATGTAAATAATATATATCCCTGCCAGTCAAAAACTCACAACTTGTGAATAGGTGTGTCAGTGATAGTGTGGAAGCAGTGAATCATCAATAGTACAGGGTCATTATGGGATGGAAACACCACATCCAAGGCCTACTTAGCGACTCACCCTCACCTATGCTACGTCATGAGTGCCTCTTTTGCGCATGTTGGTCAACATGTGAATACCTGAATGTGTGGAATTCTTGATTGTATTATCTGATTATTGGCACAAACTACTAGTACAGAAAGTTGACCGACTTCCACACAAATCAAGGAATACAAATTACTAACTACTGAGCCAAAGGTAAGCCGCCAACGATTGTTCAGCCTAAAAACGGTACGACCTTCTCTACCGATCAAAACAAAAACTTAAAATGAGCCTAAAGCAAAAGAATCAAACAATACAGCAATTTCAATGAAATAATGACAAATAATAGACCCCATGGACAAACCTAGAGATAAATATGAACCAGAGAGTCATAAATATAAAATCAAACACACAAAAATATGTGAAACTTTGTAATACTAGATCTACTCCCAGCTTCTGCTAAATGTGCATCAAGCAAGCAAAAAGAGCACATTTGCCATCACTACAGATAACAGCACATGGCATGAGGGTACTAAAAGCAGTGGTGTTAGTCTTTTGGACCTTCAATCAAAGGGACTAAATAAATAGTACTGTACCCTGATAAATTTGCAGTATACGAACATTTGTGGACATGATTGAAGATTGCTGAACAAAGATAGTATTTTGCATTATTTACCAGTGACCTAGGGAGTCACAAGGAATAGCCTATCAGCATCCTTGGAAAAGTCTTTCGTATTATGTCTAAAGGTTTGTGTCCAAGAATCTTCCCTGCCAATACTCATGGAACAAAGCCTGGAGGTGACTTCAAAGAAAAACAAAAAGACTACTTTTCAAATACAATTTCATGGTTTATTTTTATTTTAAAAGCTGCAAAGTATACACAGCTGAAAAGTACATGATATTATTTTGTGTATTTATAGTTAACATTCAACGGGACAAACAAAATGGAGTCGTACAACAACAAAAAATTCTGGGATCCATATCTCAAGATCACCTACATTCAAGCTGGATGAGGGAAATACAAAGAAAATGTTGACACCCATACAGAGAAGAACAAAATCTCCCAGCACTTTCAAAAAATGTGAATCATCGCATGATATCATAGAAGGGAGAACTTTTCTCTACACTGATATGAAAACCATTAATAATATAACTGAGCCATCTTTATTACTTCATTTTGACCGTACCTGTCTTTTATTTAGTTTTGGGTTGCTTGTTCTATGGTGGTTAATATGTTGCAAGACAACTACATGAACAATTGACATTGGTGGCTACAACAAAGCTTTGGTGAACAGGGAACAATCTTAGAACACCATCCATTGTTTCAGCCAATGCTTGAGCAATACATACAGACGTATCAATACATTTGTCATAAAGGATGAGTCTTCCATTCCAAGGATGATTCTCCAATGCCATTGGCTACAGTTAATGTACATTAGTGTGGGAAAATTGAGTCACGGCAATTCTTTGACCAGTGTGCTTGTATCAAGCTCACTTCCATTTGAACATGTTTAGAAAAAACACAATGGCTCATTACTTATAATATCCTGACTCAGAGTAAACTCGTATGGAAGGGGGAATCAAAGGTTTCATTGTGATTTGTAAAGCTTTTTCTGATGAAGATCAAAAAGTAAATTGTTGGTTAGTTTCTTTACAATGTGCTGGTATGGTTATCTGGACAATAAAAAAATCATAAAAATGTTTTAGAATACAATGGATTAATGACAATGTTTAAAACTTGACAAGATAGTTTTGTCATTCTCTACTCTTTCATTGTGCCCATGCTGAGAACTGTAGCTGCATTTTGTCAAGAACGAAAAAAGTAATACTAAACTAATTATTCTATGTACATGAGACATGTTACTGCCATTCCATTGCACCTGAGATTCCATCAAGCTGTAGACCATGTGGGAGAAAGCAGTAAAACGGGGCTACCATTAACCCTTTGAGCGCCGTAATTTTCTCCCGCCAAAATTTTAGTGCAAAATTTAACCAATTTTTATGAATTTTTCTGTAAAAATTTTGATAATTTTGGACCATATGGACATCACATTTCATTTGCTAGTTTTTTTCTCAAATTTTTGGCAAAAGTCTGAGAAAAATTGACTAGGGTGTATTTTATAAAGGGGATAAAAATAGACTGGCGCTCAAAGGGTTAACTGTTACGTGACATTAAGATTGAGACATTCACACTTCTTCAATCAAAGTTCATATTTTTTTGAGACAAAAATATCATAAAGGAAGCTACTTCTCTGAGTATGATACAAAACAAAGATTCAAATATTTTCATTATACGTTAGGAAGGTCTGTCCAAATATTGTCCAAATGAGTTCATATATTCTCTGGGTTGAATAACACACAATCAACAATTTTTAGTAGGAGGCACAGCATAAAATCATGAAAATACAGCTCATATTACAGTATCATTCTGATAAAACATGAATTTTTTCAGTTGGGTCATATTTCTGGTCCTGCTACTAGTACTTCACTTCTATAGCAGACACCTAAATATATAGGGCTTAATCATTACAGCATCATGAAAATCTAAACATAACAACAATTTTTAATATCGTTAATGCTCCTTCTGGTACATGCCAACACCGGTCTCTTTTGTTACAATGAAATTGTTAAATAAAATGTATAAAATTTCTGTTAATGCTATTAAATAATTTGTGTTTAATATGCATAGTACAAAGACATCAGATTTGTTACGTATTTTTAGTAGTCTAATGTAACAAAAACAAAGAAAGTAAAATATTGGTCATTTGTTTTTAAGAAAATGACATTGAAATAACGCTTTTCTATCTTCATTCAGCACCTGTAACATTTATCTTGCTTGCAGAAAATCTTTGCTAGTCAGTGTTTCACTGTCATGACATGATTACGAAACTGATGGCAAAAGTTACAAAATTATAGCAGAGTGCACCTGTAACTTGTAACTTTACTTTTGACATTTACAAATAATGAATGTTGACTGTACATGACATCATTGTCAGCAGTATACTTTGAAAAGATTGTTGTGATTATGATAGCTAGAGCACTCAAATGATGTGAAAAATGACCAACAGTACCATCCGAACATTTGATTTCTTTATGTACATGATAAATTTTCCTGTGGAGTTTTGCTTTATTTTTCAACAGGGACACCTTCAGTAGATAGCAGCGATTGAACAGGATTCCAAAGATAACAATTCCACTTCAACATGAAAGTATAATGCTGATGTTGTTAGTTTCAAGACAGTTCTTGATTGAATTTTGTAACTAGCACAGTTGTCTCTTGATTTTGTTGAAATGACTTGGCCTAAAAAGCAGCCCCTGTGTGACAACAATGTTTGAATTTTTGCCAGTTTGAGAATTTCTTTCTGGGATTCTCGAATTATTGTGAAATAACACTTCGTGGTTGCTAATTTACTGTTACTCTAGATTTCTAATATCTGATGCCAGAAAACTTATATTTCATTTTCAAAAATATGGAAAGCTACTCTGTACGATAAGAACCACGGGTACAACTGGTGTCCTAGGATATTACATTTTGCTATGTATTTGACTTATCATGTGGGTGATGTTCAAGTTGCTGGACTGTTTACTGTTCTCTCCATGTGACCAATGTCTATTTGTAAGTTTTCCTACTTCCATCTTTAAGTTGAAAGAGTCAGTGTTCTCATGCCTTCACTACAGTAGCATCCCATTGTTGTAAATGGCTAAAATGACCATGTTGAAAGGAATGAGATTACAGGACCATAATAATCAGCTGCCAGTCTGCATCAAAAAACGATTATATTGAAACAGCATGTCTCTACATTCTGACTGGACACGAACACTTTCTAGAAGGACAATCGGCAATACACAAGTTGTCTTAGCTAACTAGAATGTAAACTATTGTCTACTGATATGTCAATACCAGGACCGGGTGTAATAGACTGTCAGATTCATCACAAAAACTCCTAATACATTACTCAGCAACTAAGACTAAAAGAAATGAGGTAGAATACAGACTCTTTAAGATAATATACGCCTCGAAAACTTTTGCTCAAACTTTCTCAAGAATCTTTTAATCATCCTCTTTCAAAATCAAGAACAAAATTGGGTGTTAACATTAAAATTTTGGTTCTAGTGAAACAAATTACCCAATATTTACCAATATTTGAAATTCAAAATGGCACCATCCCTGTGTTAACTCTATGGAGAAAAGTAAAATTTTCGATTTTCGAAAACTTGGTGATTTTTTTTCTGACATCCAGAGCTTTAAAATGAGCCTTAACAAGTGGTAGATCAGAAAAGAATTTAAAGTTTGAGAATCCGAATATCTGTCCCCGAGGCGCATTGTACCGTAAGCCTTTTCCACAGAGTATTCTGTGTCACACTGGAATAATAATAGCACATTGAGAACACAACTGATCTTCCAATGTGAGATTTCTTTGACTGGTTGTATCAGTTTGGATTTCATATTTAGTTGCTTTCATCACACAGAGAGATCTACTTCTGATGTGATCTGACAGCTTTTGTAGTCCTTCATCGGTGTCGGTGAATATATTGACGGACAGATGTATAATACATGGCAATGACAGTTGGTACATATACACAGATATACTTCAGATGTTAACAAATTATAGCAAAACGCTTACAGTAAGGCGAAACATAGCAGTTTTGACTGTAAATGGTGCAATATCTGTTTTGGGCATAGTCATTTTTGTACATCTGAGAGGTTTGGTCCATGTACGCAGACTGATCATAAAATAGGTAAATTTGACGTAGCAATTTTCAGTCTTTCGTGTCATCCTGCCCATATATGTTTGATATTATTCATCAACACTATAGTATCTTGAAATGTCAGTGATGCGTTCCAAGAATTCATAATGTGGGCAGGCTATCATGATTATAATCGAAATCAGTTGTATGTAATTATTTAATACTGCAGTTTCACGAGTTGTAAATTTATTTGTGTTCATCATGTACTTGGCAGGGTACCAAAGCATCCTGTCCATGTAATTTCTGCCCAACATTTTATGAAAACAACACCACAAATGACTCCATATTTCCTGGTTCTCATGAATAAGTTCTAACACACATTGTTCACGATGGTGAAATTGATAAATTTTTATAATTTGAGTTTGGTTGAAAATGTCAGGAAACTCCAATGACAGGATGATAGCTGATCAGGTGGTACTTGAACTTGAAAATTTGAATTGGTTAAAAATGTGCCCAAGTAAACATGACGAACAGGGTCATAGGTCATCAGGAACAACTTGAAAATAAAAATTTCATTCTATGAATTTATTTGATGAATAAGGACTACTTCTTTACAGGACTTTACATTGTAAGACTGATTTCTTCTCTTTTAGAATAATCATCATTCTTTGACTGTATCTTCCAGTGATTTTATTATACATGTTTTAACACTGTTTCCATGGTTTTGCAAACTGTACAGATAAAACACTCACCCCAATTTGTAATCACACCCATGTCATGATTAGGATTAAGATACACATGTTCAACATTTTTCTTTATATGTATTATATCTCTCCTGTCATGATTATTTTAGTATATAGATGCAATAAGGTATGTTTTCGTTTTATTACAATGCTCTACACACCACAGATATGAGACATCTGCTGATTGGTCAACATGAGACATCTCTTCTTTTCACCAATGAGGAACAGGTTTGCTCCTGCCGGATGAATTAATGCAATCAAAGGTATGAGAATTTGTCATAATTTGACAACTGCTTCCCAATCAAGTAAGTGATATAGATTTACAAGAAATAGACTTCCCATTAAATCTGCAAATGCTGGGGGGGAATAAATACTTATTTCCTCTTTCACCTGAACCTTTGTGCAATCTGTGTATTCAGCATGTAACTTAAAAAACACAAGGGCATTCGTACGTGATTGCATATTCCACATTTCTCATCATGATGAACTCTGAACTCATGATGACCTCTGAACTCATTTACATATGGAAATATCAACCTTGCATCATGCAATGAATGTTCTTTTCATGTTTTCCTGATAAATTACAAAGCAATGTACACCAATCTAAATACGAAGTATTGGAATAACGCAAGGTACCAATGACTATTAGAAGTATATCATTTAAATATGCAAATGAAGTAAGAGCAGCACTAAATACACAGGATATGTTACATGTGGCAAACATATATAATGACAATAACAATGAGTACATAGGTAGTAATTTATACACGCCAAGGAGCTATAGTGGTATTACAGTCATTTTTACAGGTCAGATGGCATTTTTAAGCAGAATGTCTACACAAGACACAAGTTTTAATGTTTGAGTCGAACAGTATAACTAAATGAAAATCCTTCTCAGCTTGTCAATTCTGCAATTTTGTCTTCTTATTATGATTCTTTGGAAGGTATGCAGGATCTTCACAGAGGCGAACATTAATTGATGCTTACATGCAAATGCTCTGTATTTGCAAACTTGTACATTTTTCAGCAACGCCTTTCTTCTGGAACACAAAGACTTTCACAGCATTTGGACAGCTTTTGGTGTTGCATATTTTTCACATCGCCCAAAATAAATGCTTATCAACGCTCCTTTTTTTTTGGCTGTCAATGACAAAGTGCTATAATCACATATGACATGAAAATTGTTCTTCCAAAAATTCCTGGATATATCTGTACTCAAAGATACAAATGATTACTACAAGACAGTACAGAGTAACACAGATGTCTATCGCTTTAGTGGCTCTGTTATCGGCTTATCCATCTCTGCATTGCTTCTTGCCACTGCTGTCTGTTTGCTGCTGCCGTCTCCTCGTCGTCTGTCCGAATGTAGCTCTCGTCGTCATCTGTTCTCACATATTCATCATCAGTTGTATGCCGGTAGAATTCCTGTTGTCAAGAGGGGGATAGAGTTATATGGGAAAGCCGAAGATAGCATAGACACTGTCAAAAAAAATTAACAGCTTTGTACAAGTGCAAGACATATCTTTGAAAATTGCTGGTTTTAAACATAATTCTGGAAATTCTGATACGGACATAGTTTGAAAAGTCAGTATTGTGCCCTGGTGCATTGTCTGCATAACAAAACAGTCTCACTGGCATATAAATTTAAGATGGCTGAAAATTTGAAAAAAAAAACAAAACAAAACAAACCAGGAAAGGTAGAGTGTGGACATATTTCCTTTTGAAAGGTTTGTACCAAACGGTTCTGGAGAAAAAACTGCAGTTTTTAAAGTGATCATGACTAAGCAAAGTGCACTATTTGTAATGTGCAACTAACTAATCTAATGAAAGCAACAGGTTCTGGAGAGAAAACTGCATCATTTGTAGTGTGAATATAAAAAATAGAAAACTGCAAATAGTGGCATAAAATGATGGGGAAAACTAAGTTGTCTAGCCTGTGTAGTGAACATTACACATTGTAAAGTCTAATATGTCGGTGTACTCAGAAATATTCCAAGAAATTGGAGGAAAAAAATTACACCGCTACAACAAGTTACAGAAAATAAAAAAAAGATAATTATACATGACATGCACAATAAAGGAGCTAAAAATATGGTAACCATAAATTGCTTTTTCAACTTCATTATGATTTGGGAGTTGACTTTCATAATATCTGTGTCAAGCTGTTTTTGGCACACATGGTATGCTAACTTGCATAAGGTAGGGCACTGTGGCAAAAATATGGTATATTTGAAACCCCTTTTGCATTTAGTATTGTAACACACCTCATCCGCAGTCTGTATTCTAATTCGCCAATTGATAGTCACGTGGGATGCGTTCTTTTTGTGCTGATCCACGTAAACGACATCATCAGGCATCATTTGTTTCAACTGTTGCCTGCCAGGCATCAGTTTCGAAAAATGATGCCCGCTGACGTCAAAAACGATATTTGACGCGAACGCGGACCGGAATGTAAACAAAGATGTCGTCTGCGGCCGATCGAAACTATAATCCAGAATTTTTTTGGTTTATCCTACTTTCTGAAGAAGAATTGAATGCTTTGGTTTCCAACAAGGACTCGATACGGACAAAAACTATAATGAAAGGTGAATTGAACGTTTTGCAGAAGTATTGGGATCTTTTTAGGAAAACCTTTTTCTCACTGAACCACTCAAACATATTACATCATAGACCTACATGCGACAAGTGTTGTGTATAGTACGTTCTTATGCATGGCTACGGATGAGGTGTGTTACAAAACACATATTGACTGGCATGAGGGCTACGGCCTCGGGAAACAGTCTGTTTTTGGGGGTGACTCACAGTCCCTCGGGGTACAGACGTATGCTGCTGCCCTCATAGCCAGTCAATATGTGTATACTGACAAGTTGTTTGAAAGTTGAAAGTGTATTTCAGAATTAAAGGAATTGTATTTCATGAAGAAAGCAAATGATAAAAATTATCTTTTGAACATAAAAGGAAAAGTATGCCCTCAATCAATTTTGGTTAATTTTTTTAGAGTTAAGGCAGACTATTGTCAACCATTCTTGCTGTTCAACAATACCATATTAAAAGAATGTTATTTTTAATATTCAGTCTGATCAACCCATACAATAAAATGCCAGTTTTTGGCAGCATTTGCCAGGACTGTAACCTACATTAAACAAAATCAGGTTTTCTCCAGGTTTGGGATACCATACAAAATGGTAACAATTCACATATTTAAATATCAAAAATTGCATTTGCATACTGAATACACGATTGTGTACTTCATTATTTTTCTGTAAATTTTGACATTTTTCATATCAGCTACAACTTCCGATCAATTATTTTATTGTCTCAAATTGAAAGCATAAGCTCATTATCAATGGCAACAAGGAACCAGACTTTTTGCTTTAAAATTTTCATCAGTTCTGATGTCCTGCGACCTATCCATCTACATTCGTTACAACAATATACATGTATAGTAATGGATAAAACCATGCAGCAGTTCTGTAGATCCAGAGTGGCCTGTCCAGGATGCTTTGACAAGATAACAAAATGAGAATACCTTCACTAAAGAAACATCGGGTACATGCTCTAGGTGTGGTGAAAAATAAAATATATATGATGTGCTTTCAAGGAAAATGACACACGTACATTATGCATCTACCTTGCTTTTTTTCACTCTCCTGGGGGCTCTTAATGACACCTGTCAATCAACAAATTATTAGCTATTTGGATAGTTCCTATGGAGCAATGCTCATCATATGGATAGAAATTATATAGTATGTGCTCATAGGAAGAATTGGTATGGTGATTTGTGTACTTCAGAGAAGTTTTACATTGTAAAGCATTTTTTACTACAGTAAATGAATATTCATATCACATCCATCCACTCTATGCAAATGAGTGGACTACTGCAGGGAGAAATTTATGTTATTGATAAAATGACAGAAAATAACATTACAAATTATCTGCTGGTAGTTTCAAAACTTAAACCATGTACCCAGAATGCCGAAAGAAAGGTTTTATATGAGCAAAATATCAGATAGTGTATATTCTTTTTCTACCCGAGAGACCTCCCATTTGATGTGGGTCTTTTGGCCTTGAGCATGATGAAAGGACAGTATAGCCTCGGCTAGCAGTATGGACATGGGATAACGCAGCTAGATTTTGGATGGATTCGAGATATGAGCAGGACATGGCTAGGACATTTTTGAAGTGGTTCACAGCAAGGACCACTGTGGCATGTGAAGATGTAGATTTTACAGATACAATATGGGAAGATATATCAATACCGAGTGAAATACACAATGCTGCAGACATGGTGCTTTGATAAACTGAAGAGATGGTCCATTTTCTGCTTTGATCAAAAATCTCACATAGATAATGTGTTACATTAAACTCAATAAAAAATGTCCATAGGGACTATGTTAATGAGATGGAAGGTTTGGTCAGCAATGTCAAGTTTGTGGAAGGTTATCAAGGGTTAAATGAGATGTTATTGATGCAAATATATATTACTGTTGTGTAAATGGAAATCTGAAGATAGTTGCAACATATAACACAATACAGTCCAAGGAGAAAGACTTGTTCCCTTGTACAGATACCCATAACCCTTTTGTCATATATTATTTATTGGAAGTTAAACAGTACACGGTTCGACTCTTGCAGTGGTCACATTGACAGCAAAATTATAGTTATTATAAAAATTGTCTTTATTTCTCTGTTTCAAACCTATCTGGACAAGACCAGAGTAACATAATTTTTGTAACACAAAACATTTATAAGACGCAATGAAACGAAAAAATGCAACGCAAAACAATTATGTGACAAAAATGAAACTTGCAGATTTGCAGATTTTATGGATTTCAAAGATATGAGAAATATAATGAGGTTGTGATGGAAAATGACTGGCTACTTTGATGTATTGACTTCGTTAACCTTCTGCAAGCGTCCCTGATATTGGCAGTGACAGTTTTCAGCACACATAAACATTTATCTCTTACATCCTGTAATGCCCACACACTCATACTTACACATAAAAACATATTTCAGAACAAAACAGAGTCAGAAACACATTGGAAAAGAAAATAAAAAATAGTGAATACTTAAATATTTGACTTATTTCTGTGAATAAAGATATTAACGTAACTATTTTATGACATAGACTTACGACAGTTAAAGAAAAGATAATCATTATCAAAGTATGGAACATTCTTAATTCTAATTAAATTGAAGAGTTTCCTGATAAACAGGCATTTTCAAAGACACACTCCACAGCTGCAATTCTCAAAATGGAGTAGAAATCTAATGATTTTGACAAGCAGAAAATCTCCTTCAAATCATATTTATGACAATTAAATCAGTAAATATGTCAGGAACGACAAATTATCACAGCATGGTACTTTTTCTTGAATAAAATGGCTACTTGTCGGCCATATTGTCTCTCAACATTTGGAAGACACCATTTCACTCAGATTTGATTTGATTTCTCTTATATCTGAAGCAACTGGAGTAAATTCCTTGTGAAAACACTTAATAATAATGATGACACTTTGGTAAATCAATGAATGTACTCCTGCAAAGGTGTTTCAAACTTCAAGACTGTGACAGTTTCATGCAAATTGATTTACTCTAGCTTGGGAAGTTTGGAGTTCTGATTAATGCTTTTGGGATGTGGACTTACAGAAAAAGTAACGCAGTGGTTATTTAGAAATCAAAACACAAATTACTATGCATGTCAATCACAGTATGGTTTACTTGTATCTGATTTGAAAGCAATCAGATAGCACATGCCCAGCAATGCCTCTGGACACAGATGTCAACATATGAAAAATGGCTGCATGACAGCCATATTGGATCATAATGCAAAACGAATTGATATCTGCATTTAAGTAACAGAATGATGTCAAGATGACAAACCAATTCAGATATACAACCATCGATCGAGGTTCAACTCTCATAGGACTAATATAACTAGGATTTAATACAAAAACACTGCATATGAAACTTGTGTATAAAAGGAGACACAATGTCATTTAAACAATTTCATTCTGTATCCTTTGCCAACAGTCTCATTATACATTAAACTTACCTTTCAAATCATTCGCTACAAGGTTTCTTTAACTGTTTGAAGCATGCACTTAAAACAACCTCATTTATTCTCCATGCAGCATGCGATAACATAAAAATATCAAACTTACCGTCCTTCTATAAACCAGTTCAAAGCTACTATCATGTTTATGCTACTATCATGTTTTGTTTATGCAAGATGAAAAACTTTTTAATAATCATATTGATACTATATCTTTTTCAAAAATCTTTTTTTCAATGAAATGGAGTGAGTGAAGCCAGAATACACTTTTAGAGTATTTAAATGGCAGAGCCTAACCTTTTCAGACGAAAAGTTAGTACTACCCTGTCAGTCTGAATTGGTACAGTTGGACTTCAACACTTGGAAATAGGGGTGAATAGGCTGCTTTTCACCAACTGAATTGAAGTAAAATACAGAAATGGAGAAAGCTGCTAAACATGTGATATTAGCCTTGAACTGGTTGTACCTTTTGAGGCCATAAGTGCTAAATATGTATTGGAATTTTACCAACTATCCTATATAGAGTTTAATTTTATGCATTCATGCAATAGTCTTGATCAATACATAGGGCTGCAGTTTTGTAAACAAGGTTCAGAAAGAGGGTTACTTTTATGCAAAACTTCCATTTCAGAACAGTTCAACAGATTCAGTAAATTTGAGATGAAATTGCATGAGGATTTGTTATCAATATTTACAACATTGGACCGGTTTGCTGTTCAGAAGGAACAAGGAACCAGTCCAATATTTACAATATTGGACCAGTTTGCTGTTCAGAAGGAACAGGGAACCAGTCCAATACTTTATAATATTGGACCAGTTTGCTGTTCAGAAGGAACAGCAATCCTTATTTAAAGTAAGGTTTTGAAGTAATATGGTTTCTATGGAAATTGAGCTTTATAATTTGAACAATGTAATTAATTAATTTGGCTGACACATTGAAAATTAAATGCTTTGATATATAGAAATGACATTGACTTGCATACATGCATAAAATTTGAATCAGTCACTGGGACTAGAATTTTGAGTGTTGTAACATAAGTGATCAAAGTCCACTGAAGGTTTATTGTTGCTTCACTACTGCTTATTTGACCGATAACCTTACCTGTGGCTCTCTGTCAAACATTTCATCATCCGTTTGACGGAAATAATTGGACGCTTCATCATCAGTTTTCACATAACTTTCATCATCAGTGCGAATATATGACTCTGCATCGTCTGTTGCTAGGTAACTGTCATCGTCTGTCCTAATGTAAGAATCAGCATCATCGGTTTGAATGTAACTACAAGGAAGGTGTCCACAAACAAACAAACAAACAAATCTGTTGGTTAATTTGCATTCTGTTAGCGTTCAATCCATTTAGACAAGATTTTTACATTACCAAGAGAAAGAAAGTGAGAGAAAATATACAG
Organism: Ptychodera flava; assembly: GCA_001465055.1. NCBI lineage: Eukaryota > Metazoa > Hemichordata > Enteropneusta > Ptychoderidae > Ptychodera > Ptychodera flava. Next base: position 63,823 of record LD355946.1, read on the forward strand.
TGTCAAAGTGGTTAGTTTTACCTGTCTGTTCAGAAGAAAAGGACAAGCAAAGTTGGATTTCAAACTTAATTTATGAGAGAATACATAACAGATGGAACACCAATATCAAGTATAGTGATGTTTATAACTTTCCTGCAAAAAAGTCAAAGATACGGACAAGAGTAGAGACTGACAAAGTGACAACACACACACACCTACACAAACACACCAACAAAGCCACAAATCAAATGAACATGGATGAGTGGATGTCTGCCATGTAACATGTATGAAGAAAT
>LD355946.1:85843-100086 GCA_001465055.1 Ptychodera flava
TTTGACCCTGCCTTTGTCAGCCGGCATATGACCGTCCAAGCTTTCAAGTAGCGGCAGATTTCAATGACAGCCACACTTCAACTAATGGAGTATCTGCTTTGTCGTGGAAAGATATTGGATTAAACCTTGGTGTCTCAATCTTGTTTTCCCCGGCTCTACAAAATGACTGCAACTAATGCATTACCCTGGTCAGTAACCATGGTAACATGACAGAGTGGGAGATAACGATGCATTCTACGCGCTGTGTCCAAATGCAAGTAGATAAGATGTCGCAAAGATCCATGGCTTCCGAGAAAAACGTGACATAGGGGTTCCCTTTTTTTTGCTTGAGTAAATTACCCAGGAAATGTATTTTCCCGAAGTTGCATGTGGGAGTTGGCATACACTAATTTACAAGAGGTATGCTTTTCAGACAAAATATCAAGAACATCGCATTGCTGCAATGTGGCAAAAAAGCCCTGGCAACTACAACTTCCCATTTAAACAGAGAGACAACAACTCCCTTTAGTGTTTCGAATTAAAGCTAGTTTGCAACCTGACTCTTGATTTGATCCAGCAAATTTGCATGATGTGAGCTGATATTACATGTACCTGTCGGTCATTTTGATGGACAGAAATCAATTAAACAGTGGGTAGCTGACATTAAGTATGTACTTGAACGTCACTAGCTACACTGTACATGTTAAACTAGCATTGATATTATCTGTTTTGTATAACTGTGAATTCCTCCAGTTCCACTTTCCTTGCATATCACACAATCATTTGCATTTGAACTAATTCCTTCATTTTCTTGACATTTCACCATGTTTATCTTCATCCAATTGAATTTTCATGATCCCCAAGTTTGTTATCAGTTATAATTACTTACCAAATCACTGAATGATCACTTAGTACATCAAACTAAAATCTATTTGCTTTGCCCTTCAAAAAATGAGAAAGGGTTTCGCAAGCTTAAATACATTTCTAAATCAAGATGGTGTACAATGCTTTGTAAACTTTTTGTATTGAAGCACAGACACTCCTTGTCTGTGATTGAAGGGCCAAAGGCATTATATACTGAATGAGTAAATCAAATCTTTGGTTTAATGACACTGTATATGGATTTCACATTTACTTATTAACCAAACATTCAAAGTAAAAACGTCACAAAACAGGTGACCTCCATCCTTACATATACTGTAGTTTTGGTTCAAGAGAGAATAAAATTCTGTTTGGTATAGACATGATGTTTTTACCCTTTCACCCCCAGTTCCCTGTATGCAGGTCCAACTTTACCATAGAAAACAATGGATTTGGGACAAACCATGGTGGTGAAAGGGTTAAACTCACTTTTAAGTCTGATTACCAAGTCCATTTATAGATATTGTATATAAAGATGTGAATGATTTTTCTTGTTATTACAAAATTACAATATCATGAAAAATTGGTAGAAAGAGACAGGTTATAAACTATACAACACTGTAACTCTACTGACTGTCACTCTCTATTCTTGTAACCCATTTAGCACTATGGTTTGGTCCAGTATCATTGTTTTTTAGGGAGAAAGGACTTTTGCATTTGGAAAGAGGGGGTGCAAAAGGGTGGAGACATTTGAAATCATATGATGTCAGAAATGGGTAGAAAGAGAAAATGACAAGCTTCTCCATTATCCTGCTACTGGTAGATTTATATTCTTACTTTCTTTAATGAGGACAAGAATCTTGACAATAGTTTTACTGTGTTCCCTGGTTTTCTTGGGGAAGACAACTTGAGGATTTTGAAATAAACTGGAGGCAAAACTCTGAACGACAAAGATTAAAATTTAACACCACACTTCCTCCCTGTGTTTTCTGAAGAGAGTGTCGGAATGTCTTCCGGCATATACATAAATTGCATTTGGTAGTTACTTCGGAAGCTGATTCCTGCTTTGGAAATATTTGTACAACTGGTACAGACATTTGGCAAGATATGTGCTCACTTTTTTAAAAGAGCTGCTGTCACTTTTGAATTTTAAAACTATTGGTTCATGTATCATTCTTTCATGCTTGTTGCTTTATCGTCTTGCAATTTGTCCATTGTATTACATGATTTGTTCATAATTTTTTTGTAAAGTTTTAGTATGTAAACATCAGGTTTTACCTAAGATTTATGGATTTCATATCTATACATCAGCTTCATATAATTAGCTGTGCCAATAAAAATCAAATTATTTGAGTACATTTGTGCATGTACAGAAACAGCTGTGTGTTTGTCTTACACATGAACTAGACACCGAAATCAAAATGGCCGCTTTGTTTAGATGGCTTGGATGAGCTAATCACTCTGTGCATAGTAAAGTGTGATAAGAGGGCACTCAAGTTATTTGGAATTATCATGTCATAATAATTGCCTTTAACTGTGAATCATGGCCGTGGGCAAGATTACAATGTGTCTGAGTACTTTCGCATTAGCCTCAAGGACAAATACAGTATTCCCATGAAGCTAATCGGAACTGAATCTGAATATTTACGAGGCCTATTTCCTCATGTTTCTGGGCACAAGCTACTTTCTGTTTTAAATTCACAAAATTAAGGTCAGTTTTAGGCTTTTGTAGAATTGCTCATGCCACTAAAATATTCATATTATCATGATGCATTCATAAACAAACATGTATACAAATGGTTTTATCGGGGAAAATTTGTACTGATGACTTGGCTGACTTATCTATCGCAATGCTACATTAATTTTTTAAGATGAATCATTAATTGTTCTCAGCATGTTCTTTCAACTATGAGTAAGTGTCTCCATTAGAAATTTTGCACATGTTAATTTCCATTGGGAAATAAGACACTTTTGATGGCAAATTACTGTTTATCTATGAGGATAATGGCAAATATCTGAAACATCCCCAAAAACTGTTCGGCAGAGGCCAAGTAATTTATGCTACTCTCAGAAGATGCAAATACCACTGATGAACTGAAAGGGATAGAATCCCAATAGAATAGTGTCAACATGTAAATTTTTTTACATCTGCAACCATTTTTCCAATATATTTCCTGAGAGTTATTTACGCAGATACCCTCCGCAATTTTTTAAATGCTATGTACAAACACTCATTCTGTTGTCAATCTTGAAGAAATAAGATTACACAGCTTACGATTATTGTAAGACTGGGTAATAACACATCTCAAACTTCAAGATAGAAGCATTATTTCTCAAAATATTATATGTGTAGATATAATACACTAATATGAATGAAGAATAAACAAATCCTTCGCCTTACATTGTACCAATTGTTGTCTTTATGCTTGAGGTAGTGGGCAGGATGTTCAATATCAATAATGCAGGGATTTAAAATTTCTTTAATCAGATATTGTGGGTGCATTTGGATTATCCAGATGTATCCAATGATTAAAACTGATGGCTTCTGGTAACATGACCTTTCAGAGCAGAAAATCACCAGAGAAACTAGAAGCATGAATAGGTACATGTATGAGGGATCAACGCAAAAGCACAGCTCAGAAAAGACTGATCATGCAGATGTCACAATGTATGTGTGTACATATACCTTACTGGACAGGACCGCACCACAATAATATGACTCGCTCATTTTTTCACATGCATGTAGTTGTTTTTGTACAGATCATATGCATCAAGCTTCATACACGTACACATGAAGGTTAAGATAGGATGCGTCAAGAAAGTGAAAGACTTAACATTTTTGATCAAACTTTCCTCAATGAAACTTTCAACCATCCTATTGCCAGATCAAGAAGAAAAATCAGGGTCACATTGCCAAATTTGGTACTACAGAAACAAATTACCAACATTTACCGATAAGTTGAAATTCATAATGACTGCTGTCCCTGCGTTAACTCTATGGGGAGAAACAAAATTTTCGATTTTTGAAAAAACTTAGCGGAAATGTTTCTTTCTCAAGGAGCTTTAAAATGAGCCCCCACAAGTGATAGATCACAAAAGTACGGCAAAATGTTTTGATATTTTCAATATCTCTCCCTGAGGTGCATTGTACCTTAAATTGAATTCTGTTGGGAAAGAGTGCTGTTTAAATTCTCCTGTGAACACAGCAATGTCTGCACCAAGTTAAAATACATGTAAATAATCATCTTACAACCATTAAAGAAGGTCAGTAATACCAATATACTGTTTGAAAAAGTCCATGATGGTAGAGTAACTTATGTCAGCAACTGCAACAACAACCATTATCACATGCACAAGCCAAGTTTGTCGTCTCCGAACAAAAAATACGGGATTTATTCTCTGGTCGTTCTACGTCACGACAACCCGCGTCTATGTCATCAATTTTAGTGCGTCGGACCTTTTTTTTTGTCGATCTTCGGTGTGCTCGTAAATATGTAAACAAACAACATGGCGGCCGATGTTTCTCCCACGATCAAAAGTCATGTAATGAAATCGATATTTTCACAGACTACGACATTACTAATCCGAACAATGTAAACACAAGCGTGTACCGCCTGTATATTCCGAAGGAATTACGTGAATAATTTGCGGAAACAACGAACTCGAAGCTGGTCACATATACCGTTGGTTCCGTACGCATTGCAAACAGGGTCAGGCGCGACGTTTACAGTGTTCGCGCCGTCGAGATTCAGTCGATATTTGTTCCCGAAAAATAGCGTATCTTCGTCTGTGATAAATTTCTAGGACTATGCTATCTTTGAAATAGAGTATAACTTTGCGGAAGGTAGCCTACATGTAGACCGAGAGCTGTCATTTGCTCCACACACGAACGAACGTGAGCGCAAATGCACACGACGGACGACTGGAAATGATTGACAACTTGTGCCTGGCGTACTGATATTTATTCCTAAAGTAGTTCAAAAGTTTAAACGCGGAATCGTCATGGAAAACTTATTTTATTTTGCAAAAAATAACGAATTATTGGCTTGTGCATGTGATAAGTATATTATTCCCTAATATTTTTCTTCATTCAGCTCGGAAAATACTCGTGACGTAATGACCGTGTCACCACTCGTCTTCGACTCGTGGTGACACGGTCATTACGTCACTCGTATTTTCCTTCGCTGAACGAAGAAAAATATTAGGGAATAATATCTAATTACAACCCAAACACAAAATTAATTTAACATGTTCACAATAATAACAGATAATAATAATAATAATAGTGTGTGTTTGTACATAAATGATGTATGAAAAACCAAGAAAAATCTACCATTAAGGAAATTTTTCCAAGACATTTATATCAAAAGCTGGTTGGTTTATTCCAGTTGGATATGCCGGTAGTCTTTGCATTTTAGAAATGAACTACAGCTGACTGAGCTGTCACTTATCATTCTATTTCATATCCTCTTGACTGACATTTAAAAATGTAAACTGTGCCAGCATATTTGCCGAGGGGAAAACATTTTCAGAATCTAAAGAAGGGAAATTGATAGTCGGATTTAAATTGATCAAACAGCATGAAACTGCATCCCATTACACTGTCCATATGTCATAAAGATCAAGTATATGTTTTACAAGGCAATTGATACCATGTTGGCCGGAGGCACCCATCAATTTGATGGCCTGGATGAAATTACAGGACAACTACTACGGATGTAGCTGAATGTTACAACGTACATGGCATTTCATTCTGAATAAGATTGTAAAGACTACAATTTTACCTCCAGTGCTCACAATTACTGATTGTGAATGTAGTTATACTGTTATTATTATTGGTCAACAGATATGGTAAATTTACTGACATGTATAAAACACTGATATAAAATACAGCATCATTTGGAACAGCAGTTACTGCCAAACTTTAAATGTCACAGTGTCAATATACTATAATTTTGATTTTTCTGAGTATTTAAGTTCATTGTGGGTCTGGCCTGAAATTCAAATAGCTATTTAGACGTAAAATGGCAAAAAACCACCGCTGGCAGTGCAATGACATACAGTTACCATCAATACACTCTTGAAAGTTCCAATAAAGACTGATTTTTTTAATAATTGAGTTCAGTATTCTGTATTGCATTGATTTGTGTATATGAATTAATGTAACAAATAATTTATGGAAAGGTATCAAGAGGCCGCCATGTATGAAACAATTTTCAAAGAGTCAAAAGGTCATTGGCGACAAACAGAACAACTGCTATTGGCTACAGATTTAACCAAACGTGCATCAGGTATTGGCAATTCAATTAGTGGTAACATGATATTTACACTGTGTACTCGATAGGGAAACTAAAGCACCACAGTAGCAGCACTTATTATTCTTATTCAATAAAATATCTGACTACACATATACCGGTATGGTATAAGCAATGAAAGATCACATCTACAAATACCTCTTATATGATTCCAGTATTTACGTGTACAAACTTATACAGTTAAATTTATTCCTGTTATATCTGAATTTGAAAGCTAATACGAAAATACAGTCTTAACTTACGAATGTGTATTTTGTTATTTCATATATCCGGTTATGAATCCGTGTTTTCTTTCTAAACACATATTGATTAAAATTTGAATGGCAGATTTTATTTCAGTCTGTTTGAATTAAAAGATAACTCTAAAGCGTTTGTAACTGAGAAACGTAAAAGTAAAACGCAATTTTCCATTTCATTAATGGCAAATCTGCTATTGCATTTTTAATTAAAATTTGCAATCTGATCCCAACTTTTTGTCTACTAATTAATTGATAGTTTTGCTTCAAATTTTCTTTAAACGAAAAACTGCAAATTTCAATGGAAAATTCACACTTGTCTCTATATTCAAGTTCTAATATAAAATACAGATCTTCTCTTGTCTCAATTTTTTCTTGTGACACAAAATGTTCCAATATGCTCTGTTCACAGTAATGCATGTAAACACTTTTGTTTTGTATACTGACACTATAAGATTGTCGGACATTTGGGTTGCAAATATGTGTACATGAAAGCTGAGAATCAAAAACTGAGCATGTGAAGAGTCAAATATTATCCAATTATCATGACATGCACAACAGAGCATTGTCTAACCTGGTGTTACTGTAATTAAGCACCTTTGTTCTACTCTGCTATTGATTGTGAAGTGTAAAACTTGATCAATTAATTGGAAATGAACACGGACAAAGCTATGCCTTATTAATGTTGCCATATTTCTATCACTTTTCAATGAGTTCCTAGTATCTTCTCAATTTTCCATGTCTGACACTGGATCAAAATCCGTGGTGCCTTTTGACCAGTAAATTTGTTGGAAGAAACTTTCTACTGGCAACTAGCACCTTGTACTGAGTTTACTCTTTTGCAAATACTGTCCATATACCCTTGCAGAAAACTATTTCATGCAACTTTTTATCTCCAGTGGTTTCTGTGATTTTCACATAGTGTGTGACTAATATAGATTTCTAAAAAATTGAGTTTCTGTCTTAATAGTTTAGTCCGGCAACAATATCACTGTTTGTTTGCTATATCAAAGGATTTGTACATACATGTACAAACTGAATGATCCCTCATATATTTACCTTTCCTGCTCACTTCTGATAAATTACTATTATTTTCATCAGGGTGGATGAACATATACTACAAGTAAATATGGGGTGAAGGGTTAAAATTTGAAGTGGGATATCACATGTGATTCAGTGAGGGCACTCTACCCTACATATTGAGTTGTAAGCAAGTAATTATGCTGTATGCTTGATAAATGATTCATGGTATTAACAGCTTTATATTTCACTGTAAGGCATTGCCATGATCCAAATTCAACTCTTGGGACCATGAAAGCAGAATAGGTGTGAGCTCAAAATAACTGGGAAAAGCATCTTATGACTTAACTTTCCAACAAAGTTTACAAGAAGACATGTACAGTTTCTGCAATGTCAGCAAATCATTTGGCTTGTTCTGGAAATTTGGATGAATGATTTATGTTGAGGATTTAACTTATATACGTGCATTTTTTATCCACATGTCATCAAAGATTGATTTCTTCAATCCAGACAGATAATCCTCTTGTTGCTGACAACGCAGCAAAGAGTGACAGGATGAAACGTTTCTCACACAATTTCCGATGTGTTCTCTGATAGCTGATGTCAACAACATCTTATCCAATGTGTGCTTTTGGGAAAAAATGGTGTGATTCCCCCTCCCCCAGCAATTTCCAGAGATATTCCAGAAACTCTAACATCGGTGGGATGAAAACTAACTTGAAAACTTGAAAACTAACTTGAAATACAATTAACCCTTTCATCATCATGGTATGACCCAAACCCATTGTTATCAATAGTGAGTGTGGACCTGTTTACAGTGAATTGGGGTGAACAGGTTAAATGATTGAAATTTCACAGAATTTCTACATTTGCGAATTTAGAAGTTTAAAATGTCTGAGAACATGCGGAAAAAGCTACAATAGCCAGCATAAGTAACAATTCTTCCAAGTGTGTCTTCCAAAGAAAAATTGCTGAGCTCAAGAACAGCTGGAAGTTTTGTGTGTCAAGAACATGTCACGTGAAAATTTCTTGCAGCAAAGACACTCATTTCTCTGATTTTGATAGTGTCATGTTGGAGTGAAGAGAATATTGATTTTTGGTCTGAGTATTTTCTAAAGTTGCATCAAAATATCTGCTTTTCATGAGAAAAGTTCCCGATTTATTTCCTATCCTATTTTTTCACATTGATTTCTGGACCAAGTGTAAAACCCATGCCACTGCTATAGTTTAGTTCACTGAAAAATTCATTCAAAGTTTTTCCACTGAACAAATACAGAAATGTAGTGTGGGGGCCAAGGGCATGCAGGGCTGGTATTAAACCAAAAGTCGATAAACTCTCAATCGGATTTGTACTGCACCAAGTCACCTAGCAAAACCATCACAGTCAAAAGTATTTGGCTCAATCCCCACTCTCAAACGAGTGGTTCAATAACTGAGGTAAATTGTTTAAATTTTCCTGACTGCAATTCCTCAGTCAGGGGGGACGCTTTGTGGATCTCTGAAAGTCAAGGGACTATAGAGTATCCAAAGACCATTCTCTTTTCCCCATGTTTTCAACAACAGCAATGCTGGTACAACCACAATGTGAAGGATGAGGATTCACATCAGAAGCATTACGGCCTAGTGGGTATTACAGTAAAGGTACCAGACACAATATAGGAGGATGGTACATGTAAGTCCAAGAAGTTTCTACGTCTAGAATAGCAGACTACCTATCAGAGGATGGTGAGTTTGAGACTCTAGCATGTTGGTGTGACCATGAGCAAGGCATATTGTATTCCTGATTGCTAACCAGGGTAGTGAGTCAATAGACAGGTTACAAATTTAAATTCATAATCCATAAGTGTGCATGTATGTAAATACATGTAATTCATTTATCATACAATTAATATTGCTTACCTATGCTAACCTAAACTGACAGACTATCACAGAAAAAAAATTGCTGAGCAAGTACGGTTATCTCTCAAAACTTCAGTCCTGAACGCTTTCAAATATGGCAGCAGTCACTTAGTGTTCAGTACTTGTACTACAAACAACATTACTGCCATTAAAATTGCCACATCAGATTTTCCCTACAAAGATTTCTGTCCGCCTGGAATTTTTGAAGACCAGAAAAATGGGCTCTGACTTTGCATGCCAGGAAACACACACGCACTTATGCCTGATCACTGAACTGAAAACAGTGTTTAAGCAGTACCAAAACTCATTCATTATTAATCAAGCGTATATTTACACAGTGAATAGGGCAAAATTACATCTGAAATGAAATGAGAGTGCTTGGGGGACCACAACAATGCGTCCAAATTAATTTGCTGTGACTGCCTCAGTATTATTGAAAACTTGCTTCACAATGTGTCACTGAACATTTCCCTGAGAGCAATTCAGTATGATTATTCATGCTTACCTATCTGATATACAGTAAAAGGGCGACAGTAATATTATGCAGAAATTAAAATTACCCTTTGCAGGGAAATGTCAATATCATAATATAAGGCACCACAACTTTCCAATTCTCATGTCACCATGAAACATATGACTTTTAAATATTAAATAAAGCTTTCTGATTCTTGCCGACGTGTGTGCACTGAAATGTCACAATTAATCTGACTAATTTACAGGTAACGCAAGCTACTCATTTCCCCTGGTGTTCAAAATAAAATTTTACTGTGAGGGTTCTGGGAAAAAAGTAAGCTACAATTTTCATTTCAAATATGTCAATTTAGCTTTTTCAGTGAATTGGGAGTGTCAATTGCTGGAAAATTTTGCAAATCATGCAGCAAAGTACACACCATACAAGACTACACGTCTGCATAACATGTCCTACATACTATAACCTGGCATGGGGCCCATCGGTTTCAGCGTCACACACAAACAACATGCAGTGGCTTGGCAAGAGTGTTCCGTTTATAATGATATGTTGACAACTGAAATCGCAAGTATCATAGAGACGGCTCAATAACTATGATTTTACCTCGTTTGAAGCGCATTCTCCGCGTGGTGACGGTGACGGTTTGAGTATACTGTTGATTCATACTGCTATCACGGCGATTAGAAAATGGTGGCGTCCATTTCCAAAGATTGATTACGTACTAAATGCCTGTGCCAAATGGGACTTGTAAATATAATCATACCGTACAGCAAAATGCTAATTTTTTTTTCAAGACATAATTTACGTCACTTGATAGTGCAGTGGGCTGGGATCAATATAGATCAATACAAAATACATAAGTATGTTTTCAGGAGTTACTCTCCGCACACTGTACTAATAATATTGTGAAGTGTGTCTACTGGTTAGGCAGGTATACTTTTCAAACACTGGTTGCCCTCAACGTCACAACAGCAGTCCACTTTGATCAGCATTTTTATTAATTTGTTAACAATCATAACTACATTGTCACTGGGCATTTCATCTGTCTTGATTCCCTATGGAATACAAAGCCAACTGTCAATTGTGAGGAAAATTTTTTTCAATATCATCCAATTTTGAAACAGATGGAAATAAGAATATTCAGAACAGCTTGAACAAACACTTGACCCCATGCTCTCCACGTAATGGAATAGTCTAATTGATTTTTCTGGTTTTGACGCCACCATATTAAGTTATCAGGGATGGTGTACACACGTCTATATGTCACTTCAAGATCCTACTATTGTGAGAAAAGTTTAACATTATATTAGGAGGTATTAAGTTCGACTTATTCTTTGATATTATAATTTATACATTGTAATTCAGTCCATGATATGTTAGAAAATTATCAATAGTGATCTTCCTTAAAATCTCACTCACACAAACTATATTACGTCTGAACGATATACATTGTATGGGAAAACTATACATGTAAAGTACCATGAAAGACTTACTTTTGTTTCCAATGATGTATGAGGGTTTCAGAATACATGTGCTAGTGACATTATGGGGTTGAATTTGTAATGGTACAAATATTACATGACGCGGGGATCAAATAAAGTGAAATTTTGTCCAAGGCTATGATTTTATTCATTGATTTTAAACAAGATCTCCTTCGGAACATTATGAGCTTGAGACTCGCATGTACCACCCTAACACATGATATACCTTTCTTAAACTGTGTTAGATTTTGGGATTAGCTAGGATATCCATCCTATAATCTAACGTACACACTCATTGTAATCTATCCACCAACAAAAACCAATTGTCTACATCAACACAGTCAAACACAGATCTGATCATTTCATTGATTGCATCAGGGTTTTAGCCACTCACAGTGTTTGGGGAGAGATTACAGCGAATTCTACTTATGGTTTTTTTTCAGAACTAGGGCTAATATGTTTGTTGTGGAAATCGATAAGAAACACCAGTTGACCATCAATTTCAATCCTGAGAAGACCATGTACTGAAGCTGAGTAAACACTCAACAAACAACCATGCAGCTTGCACTCAGAGTCTACAATTATCAGAGGATCACCACCAGGAAGCTACAATTATTTCTTCTTAAAAGGGTCAGCAGCTGTCCCATCCTTTTAGTGATTTTTCACAATGTTTGATTTATACATGTATGTCAATTGCAAGTTCATGTTTTACCCCATGATAAAACATCAGTTATTCAGCTTGCAAACACAGCATCCATACCTGTAAAGTGCACTGTTATTCTTTAGTCCAGTCCAGAATTCACTCATCAACAATAACAATGCAGTCTACACATGTACTGGCTGAATTGACAAGCTGAATACTGTGTATCTCGACATGCTTTGAGGAGAAGAAAAAAATACGGTAGTTGACATTAAAAACAAAATGAGTGAAAAAATCATCAGAAATCACAGCCACTGGCCCCGTAATTCTCAAATAACGTACTTCTCTCAAGCAGTTTTGATGGAACTCTTAGCAACCACTGCATTTACTTATTATCCACTGACCTTTTTTCATAAAATGTGTTAGGTAATCAAGTGGGTCTGAACAAATCATTGGTTTGTTCACAGTCCCTCCACTGTGGAGGAACTATGGTTTGTTGAATAGTATGCCATGAAAGAGGAACTTTGATTACCTGAGGAGATGTGAACAAGTTCAATGTCAAAGTCACAGCTCTGTACCGTACATATCAATATTTCACTATAAGATATTTTGATGCACATTAAACTGACATACATTAAATTCATCCGAATTACTAAAAGATTACAGAGGCACCTTCATATTCATAAGAAAACAGAATTTCAATGAATTAAAATAACAAAATTTGAATCCGATGAGTAAACACATAGAATAAATATTAAGTGTGCCACAGTTAAATGGAACCTATTAAGTACCAACCACCCCTGTGATTAATTGGTATACCGGTAGGCATACTTCATATTTAAAGAGGATGCATTACATAGAACATTGATTAAATATATGTGCTGTTGATTTTATGCAGGGGTTTATCAATAATAGAGTTATGCTGTAAGACTATCGACAGGTCCTTTTCTATCACAATTCTGACAAGGTACAATATTGAGGATACAGTTTATCAAACAAACAGGATACACGTGATACAGTTGTATCCATGAAGGTCATACTACCAGCATATAAAATACTGGACACGTAATATAATAAGTGAAAGTACATGTGGGTAACATAATACAGAGTGGATTGAAATAAAAGTCATATGATACAGCCATCAAATCTACCTGTCATGAAATATACATGAACAGTATCTACTTATGGAATTACTATGAACCCAGAGACTCAAATGTCTGTTGCAGCAAACTACAGTGTATGTTATTCAAATGTCATTCAAATTGATGTATCGGGTAAGAGTGCTAAATTTCCTGTTTGTTTTTCATTTTTTCAGGCAGCCAGACATGCTATCCACATCAGAAGCAGCTAATTAATAACATTGTACACGTCTATGGCACTGTGTATCTGAGCAAGTATTTTCCCTCAATTACACGACGCATACAGTCAGAGATGCGACAAGAAAAAGATAAACGCATTTACTTCACGGCAGCGTTATCTCATGTCGTGGAAATAACCTCTTCCATCTTTCATATTCCGGCGCTCAAAATATCTATTAAAACATTAGATGAGTGGTTTAATAATTGACAACACCATGGAATTATGGGAAATGAAAGTAAGCTAATCTAAGATACATGCAAGACAGCTCTTGGAACTGGGCTGGTGACCTCAGGTGACCTTTCCACCTAAAGACAATTTGTCACAGGAAGTCATCAACTGGTCAATGCCATCCCTGTGCAAGACTGGAATACCGATTGACTGTACGTGACCTTAGAAAATGTGCGCTGGCATTGAATGGTGTGACTTGAATTCTTCTCTCAAGGAAAAACATGTACACCTACTTTTCTAAAGAAAGATGCGTACACAAGTGACTGAGGAACAGAACTCACAAATTTATACTGAAAAAATCTATAGTATTTTAACTTTTATAGCCATCTGTGATCAAAATTTTAATATGTTTACTTAAATTCTGTCCCCAAAATTTACTTTTAACACATTTACCATGCTCAGTCCTGTTTCTTATTCATACGGAAGCTTTGATTAAAGCATCCAACAAAATGAGAGCATGCCTACATGTATGTAAAATAACATATGTAAGGTACTTGTTTGGTTTTTTTGAACCCTTGGATCATATGAGTGTAAATATGGTAGAAAGGAGCAACAGAGCAGTTGGGTAGGGTAAATGTATACATATGTGTAAAATATGGAACTGAGCAAGTGTGTAGGGTTTATGTACATATATATGTAAAATGTACACATATGTGTAAAATATGGTGCTGCACATGTGGATAGGGTTTATGTACACAAGAGGACAGCAAAGTGATTGATATGGTCACTGGCCATATAAAACTGTGCATGTACCCT
>LD355946.1:100922-122686 GCA_001465055.1 Ptychodera flava
AGATGAAAAATTTCCATGCACCATCCATTAGTTTTGTTCTGTGTGCCAAACAGTATTTTGATCTACTTGTGTAATCATGTTAACTTGTAAAAACAGCCTGTATAGTGAGTGTTATGTCCATATTGACAAGTGAATTCTCATCTAGATCATATCAGAATTCACTTGCCAACACTACAATCACACAATGTGCTGCATTTGAGACGCAAATAACACCTTGTTTCAACATATATTAGGAAGATCATAGAGAACTCTTGTTACATGACAAAAATAATCAAAATATTCTCAAAAGTTACAGATATTGTCCATTCGTTTTTCTGTGAAGTTTTTCAGTCAACACAAGAATTGATATACACAGCGATGTCTGCACTGACGCATAGATGTGATGAGTATTTCTGTCAGGTAGACTCACAGACTACATGATAAAGCTGAGCACTGTGGCCTGGGAATGATACATATAATTGAGCAATCCCTGCGGTTTCTTCATCTCTAATTTGTTGATGTATGACCATTGACGGTTACGGAGACTGAGAATACAAATGAACGCGGTGACGATGTGCAGTTGCCTTCAAAGTGCAGTCTCAAAATGCCGCTGCCATTTCCTTGACTATGATGGCTGAAATACACCTGCACTTTTGTAGGTGACTGCAGAATGACTTTGACCCTGGCCAGTGAAAGAATTTCGTGATGATAAAAAATTTCGGCACGGCTGAAAAGTTTATCGCAAAACACCTGATAAAAATTTCTAAATTATTACATCTAAAGGACATAAAATAATTTGTAATCAAATAAGTTCATGCTCAGAAATATATAGAAATACTTCTGTTAATTATTTCTGCCTGTCAGTAATATGTGGAAACTGTGAAAATTTTGACATCAATTATTGGTGGGAAGCAGCAACGTAATGAAAGATATGAAAAGGCATACTCACATGGTATACACACCATTAGACTGTGGAGAAACATTTGACGTGATAAGGCAATACCTCCTTGAGATAAGAGGACACTTTTGACGATAATTTTGATACTGAGGTTGATATAAAAGTGAGGCTCATCCGTGACTTGACACTATGTGACAATGCTCCTTCCTGCTTGCTCTCATCTCATCTTCTATGGATATGTGTTGTGTGGACTGAATACTAAGTGAGCGATGACTAAGCTCAATGAATACAAATTGCCGCTGATGGTCTTTCAGTCACGTTTCTCACAATCAGGGGAGTTTTGCAAAGGAGACGTGTTAGCAACACCAACAGGAATTCAATTTGAAGAGAATCAACGTCACTCTCAACTCACGCCTGACACCTTTGCAAGTGTATGAAGAAACTGTTATTTATTAGATTGTCACAGTAAAAAAAAGACAAGACAGGATGAGTCCATCAGATAGCATCTCAAGGACAAGATGATTTCAAGCATGTTGCATTGCTGTATATTCATTATGACAAGAACTTCTTAGATCTTGTACACATATGAGATGAGAACTAGGACTTTTTGGTGAGCACTATCAAAGCTCTGAACTGAAAGTGATGTTGATTCTAGATCACAACTATGTCCTTCTGGGCTGCACAGTACATACAACTTGAAGACTCACCATTTACGAATTTGATACAGTATTCATATAAGTGTTTGAATTTAAGATAGTCGAGTGGAATAATTTATCATGCAAATTTGTCATTTACATTCACATCTACAATAGAAAATTTCCAAATTACAGTAGTCCATATTATGACAACTGCCCAGAAGTCTTTGCACTCATTGAATTATGACATCACATCAACTGATCATCTGAATTGATTCCATATGCCACTATTATTATACAACTCCTACTGAAAAAATCTACAAATAACATTTATTTACGGGCTCCTTCAAGTGTGAGAATTTTTGTGGTAATTTCAGAAATAAGTCATTATTTCTTCCAAAAAATAAAATGTGTATTTGCCTTTGATATTTTGGCTGAGCGGTTTTCTCTGTGGCTTTTCTGCTAGGTGACTGGGTACAGTACGTTATGAGTTTGAACTCTACTGAAACCACAATATCATATTTTTGAAATGATAGTTATATTCCGTTTTGAAATGTTATACAACAGTAATATACATTGTTTACTACTGATCAAAATCACACATCATACATGTATCTCAAATACAGGTCATATTCAAATCCCGGAATAATGTCCTCCTCCTTTAACCCTTTGAGTGCTGAAGTTTTTCCCACCAAAATTATAGTGCAACATTTTACCAATTTTGTGAATTTTCCCGCAATTTTTTGACAATTTTTGGACCAAATAAACATCACGTTTTATTGGCTTCAGATTTATGTCAAAATTTTAGCAAAAATTAGAAAAAAAATTGACTGTTGTATATTTTGGTATTGGCGACAAAAATTGACTTTGGCGCTTAAAGGATTCATACACATATACTCTCACTATCACAAGCATGTTAATACACATGTATTGCTATAGCCTCTTCTTACAATATGCACTGAAGGTGTCAAAATTTTAATGCAAAATTACTAACATGAAATTGTTGACAAATTACATACTACGGATTTGAAAATTGGCATACATGTTGTATGTGTATAGTATCATTAGTAAATATTCAGCAGCGCTGTAGAGTACATACAGTATAAAAAAACCTTTCATTTCAATCCTTTGCTTACTCAAAAATCATGCACTTGGCCTTCATTTTGTGCATTTGAAAGGTGATGAACAGATGTAGTCTATGGCAAAATCATTCCATTTGAAAATAGAAAGGCATGGATTGATAAGTACGTGAATTCATGGTTGCTTGTATATACATAGGTGTATGATGAAATCGTAAACTTGATATCAGTTATACAAAACATGTGTGCAAAAAAGGAACATTTTTGATAAGCAAACATATGGAATGCTGTATATACATATATTGAGCTGGAGGTAGTTATGCTTTCAAACACTCGGACACGATAATAGGAAACTAGTATTATATCCTGTATCCATATGTTAAGGTAAAATGTGCCTTGTGGACATGTACAGTAGATACTTGCACTCTCAAACTTTTACAATATTCTTTGGGTGTACCACTTATGGGGCTCATTTTGAAGCTTGTGAGGTAAATAAAACTTTCACTGGTTTAGTTTTGTGAAACTCTATAATTTCATTTTCCCCATAGAGATAACACAGGGTTGGCGGCCATTTTGAATTTCAAATATCATTAATATTAAATAATTTGTACCAAAATTTGCATAGTGACCCCTTATTTATATTCTTGACTTGGTGAAAGAACAGCAAAAACTTTGCTTGAGGAAAGTTTGAGCAACAGTTTAAGGCTTTCAATTTTGAGGCATGAACTACCTTAAGCTATTCAGAGGCCTTCTACAATTGACTGTTTAAATGAACTGAACAGACTACAAGTGAGAGAAATTTGACCAGAAAAAATCACAAGTATATGAAACATATGAGAAGCTAGGCAGTTCTAAATACCAAAGTATACAGGTACACCGAGTATAATTTTACAAAGACTTTACAGTAACTCAGAAAGGGAACGGAGATCTTCATGCAACTGTACAGTTGGATCTACAAATTTCAACAACTGAATTCTACTTTGATTGAGAGTGACAGCTGCCAGTACGTGTACATGTTATTGTACATTTGCCGGTTACGGTGAAACAGAATGTCCCCAGGCTTATAGCTATTAGTGTGCGTGTTCAGGGGTGTAGAGGCTGGTTGAAAAAACACACAAGTTGCCACTATTAAAAGATCAGTTGTGAAAACACAGGTTGTTCAATTGTAAAGTCACTGCCGATAAGTATCAGCATCATCATCACAATGCTTCATGCAGAATACAATCACGTGTATGATATATATTACCTGAACAAGTACCACAGAGTTCCAATTTATCTGTAGAACATGGAGGCCTTACAAACAGCTCACAGAACTCACAGATTTGACGTGAATCGATGAAATTTACAGCAACGTAGGATCCGCAACTGTAGAACAGGATTTGAAAATGACACTAAACCATCTTCCGATACATCTTCAACCATCAATGAGGCTGTTATCTGCACATACATGTACATGTGAGTGTGCGCATGAATGAAGACACATCTCATCTGTCGAGGGAGACCACATACACAGAACAGCTAGCCCAACACATCTGCAGCGAGTGACAATCAAATCTCACTCCCTGGAGCACAAGTAGAGTTCAAAAGGTCAATTACGGAGTACTACGATGCATGCTGGCTGGTGTGATATTTCTGTGACAGATGTCGTACCAATTCACCACTTACCCCAAGTACTTGCTACAAGATTTTAATGTGAATTTTCCACCAGTTGCAGATGTATGAATGATGTAAACACTTCTTGTAAATGAATGTTAAATTGTTCCTTCCACTGGCAGTCAATTACCCCGATGCACAGCATGAAGAGTCTACATGATTCTGATACACATTCCTCGATGGTTGTTGAAAACATACAGATCACTGTGATACAATTTGCCGTCCAAAGCATAGACCTAGCAAATGCTGTATTAAGAGCCAAAGTACAGATGCAACCCACACAGGATTAGAAAACTGGCTCTTTTGACTTCAAGTTGATCATTTGCCCTAGCAGATCAAACTGAACAAATCCAAGCACCACCATTATCATCATCACATACACAACTAAGGCAGACATGCCCACGGCTAAAAAATGACCAACAAATGAGCCATTTCTATAATTAGATTACTGTCTGCAGCCAGAGAGGACCAATTCAGTTTTAGACTTGATTGCGTGCTTGTCAGAGCCAACCTAGCTGCCGGTGGAGCAACATAGCAGTTGATGATCGCTATAGGCAGTCAATGTCCTTGACTGTCTCTTTACATAAATCATCAATTTCTGATGCTTTTCAGTTCTATGTCTTGGAAGCAGACGCGGTACACAGACTTGATTAAAGATATCTCTTTATGCATCCCTTCTAATCAAGCATTTCGTTCAACATTTCAAAATGAAAGAAAATCTGTCTTCGAAGGTGAATTTCAACTTAAATATACACTGGAAAAAAAGAATGCTTACATACAAGAAGGCATCTCTAGGTTAAGAATAACGACACACTATGGAAAACTGTGTCCAAAATCAAATACAGTCAAGGTTGACTCTTTTCAGTACAGATTCTCCTAGATACCATTTATTTTCATATCTTGAATTCAGTGTTTGAAGTTCAAGTTGTTATTCAAGGGGGATATCATTCATCAAGTTACAGTTGGAAGAAATCTGCAAAATTGTCATATTCTGTCATGATTTACTTAATGAAATATATCTAAGATTCTACAGACAAATCATACATACGATACATGTATGCAAGGCCTAAACATTGTGATAGACAAATGTCATATTTTACAACATTCAGAAACCTACTCTCTGTCTACTGAAAACAGCTTGAGATGTGTTTTATGTTATACATAAGGAAAGGTTTTGTGTGTGCAACTGTTTACATTTCATTGAAGTTGTACATCAAGGGCCTACTATGCAATTGGAAACCCTAACAGTAAAGGTGTACAGCTTTATAACATTGCCTCCACTGGATGGTTGGTGGCGCTCTTTAACCTCAGATGCCTCCCCCACTGAAAGGCCAAGCCATCTACCGGTACAATACTGTATTCCAGTCAAAGAGGCAGATCGATGTATGCAAGAAAGAAAGACGGGTTGACTGAGAGCCAGGTAGATAGAAATCTATACAGAAAACTGGTAGAAAATTAATTGATGAGTCTGCGGTGTGCACAGAATGGAATACATAAACACAGAAGGGGTATAATAGTCATGTAGTTCACCCTTTGAGTGCTGTAAATTTTCCCACCAAAATTTTAGTGTAAAATTTTACCAACTTTTATGAATTTCTCTGTAAATTTTTTGACAATTTTGGACTAGATGGACATCACTTTTTTGGCTACAATTTTGGATCAAATTTTGGAAAAAAACGGAAAAAATTTGTGCGGGTTACATTTTATACAGGAGACAAAAGTCGACTTTGGCACTCAAAGGGTTAATGTGCTTATAAATGTACTAAAGCAAACTGTCAAAAATACACCTTGCAGTCACATTTCCTGATCATTTCCATGAAACTTTTCAAATTGAAATCACTTTCAAACTAAGACATTTGCTGTACATAAGTATTCAATTTCTTCATTTAATTATTTGATTTTCTGGGTTAATTAGCATACAATAAAAGTGACTGTCCATGAGTCTCAATTTGGAAACGCGAATTTGCGGAGAAGATGCAATATTAGCTGATGTCACTGTGCGAGAGTAACCCATGGAAAGAATATTATCAATTGAACTGTATGAGCCAGACACGATTTGACAGCAATTTTGATTAACAGCACAAGGCACAGAAGGATAAGACAACATCACTGTCAGATTATGAACTTCCTATCAAAGTGTTTGAAGCAACCCCCCCTGGCTACCAACACGTGACCATACAAACAGACAATTCAGCTCTGAAAACTGTCACCTATGAACCAAACCTGCGCACAAAGTCTGAAAACTGTCTCCTCGACTATGCCCTCTCTCAAAGAAATTCGTCAGATTTGACCCGGTGGCAGAAACTTGTCATCTAATTCTACAGAAAAGTTGGCAGCTTCTAGATTTGACGGTGGCCTTTGCGGGTTGCTGGTCAACTGTGAGCGTTTAATCACACTGTGTGCTCATCAAATTTAATTGAGGTTTCTGTCCTTAGTTGGTCTGGTTAAATCTACACACAGCTGAGACCAGAAAAGCACCTTTGGCTACACCATAAAATTTTTAGATATAACTTGTTTTGAAACTAATTTTGCTAGAACTCTTTGGGTCAAAGGGAGCAGGGAAACCCTTCTGACTGAGGGCAAATATTTTGCATATTTCTTGGATTTACACTAAATCTGCAGACATTATTTTCCATGAAAGTTTAAGCATGGTTTATAGGAATCTCAATGCAAACACACAAAAAGTTAATGCTTCTTCCCCTGGATCTCATTGTTAAGGTCCAATAATATCTTAAAAAACAACAGGGGCAACCAAACTGGGTCATGCTGAAGGGGGATCAAGGATGATGCAGTTTAAGGTGGAATATGTCTCGGGGACAGATATTCGGACTCTCAAACTTTATCAATTCTTTTCTGATACACCACTTGTGGGGGTTAATTTTAAAGTTTTTTGTGTAAGAAAACTTTTCAACGGCTTAGTTTTTCAAATTCGAAAATTATTATTTTTGAATTTTAAACACTGGTAAATCTTGGGTTATTGGTTTCTCCAGTACCAAAATTAGCACGGTGATCCCTGATTTTTATTCTTGATTTTGGAAGAGAATGGTTGAAAGATTCCATAAGGAAAGTTTGAGCGAAAGTTTAAGTCTTTCATTGTCGAGGCACATACTACCTTAATTGATCAAATTTCAAGGTATAGGTATAAACACTGCACATATACAGTATGTGTACGGTTCAAATGCATAGCTCTTTACTAATCAACCACATTTCATTTTTGCCAGCCTTCATATGCACAACTGTCCATGTACATGTACGCAGGCATATAAAACATTCTTAACTTCTATTGATGTGCTGAACATGTTATGAGCAGCACCTGTGTCCTATCACCAGGGAATTGTCCACAATCAGTCAAAATTTATGTGTCTGCATCAGAACTGTGACCTGGTAACATTTTCTCAATATATCTCCTTGGCTGGATGTGTCTAGAAATTATGACAAAAATGCACAGGATTACTGTATTCTTGTTTGGTTATAAGCTAGATGTGTCTAGAAATTATGCCAAATTTCATGGGATTACTGTATTCTTGTTTGGATACGAGCTAGATTTCATATGTTTTACGTGGTGGCCTTTACAAGATTCTCAAATCTTTTTTATCCATCTTTGAGGCTCAACACTATTTCTGGCCAAATATTAGTGACATTGAAATGTTACTTAGCATTACTTTTATTGTTACTTTTTGAATATACAAAATACATTTGACAGATAATTGCAGTAACTTTGTACACTTATTTTCATTATTTGTGGATTACAAAATGAGTATAGTTTCTTATTCTTCTCCCTCAATTGTGATGAAATACCGGGTATTATTAGCCTTGCCAACACAATAACTGCTTACAACATTGACAAATGAACTGCCATGTACTCTACATTAAGGTAGAATGAGCCTCGGGGACATATCACGGACTCTCAATTTTTTATAATTCTTTGCTGATCTACAACTTAGATGGGCTATTTTAAAGCTCTTGGTCTCAGAAAAATCTTCACTAAGTTTTAGAAAATCAAAAATTTAATTTTTCCCCCATAGTTAAAACATGGATGGTGGCCAGTTTGAATTTCAAAATTGGTAAATGTTAGGTATGGTAATTTGTTTTTCTAGTATCAAATTTTGCATGGTGACCACAGACTTTAATTCTTGATTTGGTGAGTGAATTGTTGCAAGTTCCATCTAGGAATGTTTGGACAAAATTTTAAGTCTTTCACCTTTGAGGCCCATATTACCTAAAAAATTTGAAGTATAACATTTGACATTATGCACATGAAGTTTAAGCATTTCAGTATTATTTTGGAAGTAGAACAAAAATATGTATTTTATATTCAGAACAGAAATGACAGAAAATACATTAAAAGTTACTGCTAGTGGCCCTACAATTGCAAAGATTTCATAGAAAACAAAGTATTTAATCTAAAAGGGAACAAAAATACTATATAAACTGTACATACGATAAAAGAAATTCCTAAAAAGCAAAATAACTATCAATTTCAAATAATGCTTTGTAATCAAATTTCAAAGAATCAAAATTCAAATTTGAAAAATCCAAATTCAAATTTAACACAATAGTTTAGCCAGTCGAAGACTAACACTGTACACACAGGTTACTGTTGATGGAAAAACATACTCTGTGAGTCTCTTCCATTGATTGGTATCCAGTCAATCTAATAAAAGGGAAAAGCAATTACAAGTAATCGGACTAAAAGCCAGCGCACACACACTTCATAGAGATCATCATGGTGGACCAGATATTGAATTTAGAGATTACTGTGAATGCTTTGTGAATACTAATCTGAATAAGATGCTGAATTCAGTCTTGATGTTATTAATCCTCATGGTGGCAGATAGCTGGGCCTTCTGAAAGTAATTTACCTGACTGTACTATTTGAATATTTAAAGGCTGGTACAAATGATTTGGTTCATTTCAGGAAAAGTATGACTTAGTTTTACACATGTACGGACATTGAGATCCAAAGTGGAAACAAATATATCAAATAATTGAGGAAATAATTAAGTAGGTCAAAGTGCGCGACTAAGAAAAATTCAGAATATACAATGGCTACTCAAATGAAACAGCCATCCATTTCTTATGAATATATACATGTAGATCAATTCAAATTCCTTTGCTTAGAAAAATATGAATGATTGCAAGGATCTAAGGATTCAAGGAATATTTCACATGGAAAAGAACAATTACTCGTCGCTATAGGTTTTGGTGGGTGTCATTTCATCTAGGCCATCTAAAAAGAATGAAGAGCCATGAAGATCAGCTACTGTGAAATTAACACGTAACTTTACTTCATCTGCTATTTTTAACACAAAGCAATCAATGTTCCATAAAATATTCACAACATTGGCGGCTTCCCCTTTATAGCTTGCTTATTTGAATTCAATTGAAGCTGGCACACTCAACGTTTCCGTTAAGTGAAGCTGGATGTCAACGAGAGGAGCTACGCTGACAAGAAAGTGATACTGTCATGACCTGCAAGTGTTGGGGGTGTAGTCAGAATCCAACCCGAAAGGTTAGAAGTGACGTCATCACGTTTTGAACAGACTGAAAGCTTTGTGCTTTGCTGCAGTCTCCACATAAAGATCTTTCCCTTTTTATTACACCCTAAGGTTTTTGCTTTGCAAGTTACAACAACTATTTAGTTTTTGAGGTGTGAAAAAGGATTGACATTGCCAAAATGTACCTTTTGATGTGGACTTTTGAAAACATTAAAAGGTTAGGTTCACAGCCGCTTTCGATGAGAATTACCGCCTTATTGAATTTTCAGAATTAATAATATGTAGTTTTCAAAATTGTTGGCCAGAAAATGCAAACTGATGTCTGATATCACCCATAACTTGATAATATTGAATTCCATTGCTCAAAGTAGACATAATTATCTGTTAACAAGTAATATTCTACAAGTAATGTATTATTTAGAGCGATGTATTTTACCTTCAGGTAGATTTGATGAGTGTGCTAAGAAGAAAAAGTATGAAAAATGTACTGTATGTAGTGTACAGTTGTATGTGAAATGTAATCAACTGTAAATTGAAATAAATTCTTGTTACAAATAGGCAATATTCCTTTCGACAGCATTGTTTGGCTTGATCCAACTATTGATATCAATATTTTATCTGGAACTGTACATTGGGAAGCAAGGGTGAAAAAGTTCAAAGAAAGAAACACCCTCAAAAAAAGAAAGCACACTCCCAAGTACTGGGTAACTGGAAACTCACAGTTGTGAAGAAGCTCTCAGTGTACAGATATGTTTTTGGATATTTTGTTTATTGTGGCAGATACTGGCATAATAACTGCATCATTTACAATACAGTGAGGTTTCAATGATAAGGATGATTTCAAAAGATACATGTATCACTGCTTTCTATTCAAGCATCACCTCTTAAACTACATTTGACTTTAATTTAGCATTTCTATAAATTCAGCTCCATGAACTGAAAAGTCTGAAGTGACAAAAATGCTCTACAGAGATAACTTGTACCTTATACAAGTACAAGTTTCAATGTTCATATTCTGACAGCAAACAGGAAATCTTAGAAAGTAAAATCGATATCCATCGTACTCATATGCAGCCCTTCGGATATTCTCTGAGATTTTGAACAAAGACCTGTATTTTCTATTGTAAATATATTGGATAATGTTTTTTCTGAATATATGTGGAACTAATGGAAATTTGACAGATATTGTTGAATTTCTGCTGGCTAATCCGTAAAAGGTTGTTTTGTCAGATTTTTTACCGACAAACGAAATTAGTTGCCGGCGGCAAATCACACAGTGAAAGTGTCAAAACTTGCGCCTTTGCATCTTTTTAATGGTAGCAAATTCCGACCACTGGGACACGTTTTTTCCCCTGACTGGAGGCAATCACATACATCCTACAGATTTATTAAAGTGACTACAAGACAAGCATTTTTTAAAATTTACGCTTGTATGTAAAAACTGATGCATTTTAATATTCATGAGCTTTCCTGTCCTCAGTGCTTTTAATAGAAGAAAGTAAAATTCACTGATTTATGCATCTTATGCATCTGTCTTTAAACTCTGTCTAGTTTCATGAACAAATATACAGCAAATAAACATACTGCATGGCGTTTCTGGGAATATTTAAATATTTAATAATTCTATGGCATCAGTAATTTCAATCCTTAAAGACATTTTTCAGTATTCCAAATGTCTTTGTGTTAATCAATTAATTAATTTAGTTATTTACTTGTTTATTTATTTATTTATTTATTTATTCATTTATTTATTAGGCCATCCATGCACATATGCATGTTTTTATGAAGATGCTGTTTGTTTGTTTGTTTGTCATCAAACTTGGACGTGGATGAGACTTTTAAACAAACAATAACAATCTTTTGTAGTATGGTTGAAAGTTGACACGGGAAAGGCTTGGGGTGTATATGCAGTTGCTGGTGAAAATATATCGTGTAATTTGAATATCCACCCAGGATAATTAAACCAGCCACAGTCTGCACCTGTGTAAAACATCTGTGATCCCAAATTGGTTGTTTTAACTTGTGAGGGATGTGATATGTGTACTTGAATGCATTATAAATTGCAATATACAACACACACTGAAATCTATCCCATGGTGGAATCTAATTAACGGCGATGATGACATTTATGCCGTTACTGCATCGCAATGAAATCAACCTACTTTCCCGAATGTTAAATGTCACCATTAAAAAAATTGCCCTGACATGGAGATTTATTGAGTCTGTTAAAGATTAACAGACTTTAAATCTACGGTTCTCAAAGGTGTACTAATACTTATTGGGCAAAAAATTGACCTGTCATATTTATTTCTTCGAGTTTAGACCTACGGTACGAGGACATAAATCTACTTATGAAACTAGATTTCATCTGGGAGAATGTATTTCACAAAATATCAAAATTTAACTGTCTAGACTGGAAACTCTGATTAAAATATGAGAAACAATTCTCCTGTGAAATGAGTCATCAATTCTTCACTATTTCTAATGTTTTTCTGTTGTCTTGATACTGCTTCACAAAGATGACCACATTGATATAACCCTCTATCTGCAATGGTTCAGCCTAAACCTATTGTTATCGGCAGGGATTGTGAACCTGCTTACAGGGAATTAGGGGTGAACAGGTGAAGTAAAAAGCATCCACCATGAAATAGCGTTATACCACATTTTTGGTAGATGACAGTTTATGAAATGTTACCATCACAAAAATAATTTTGAATTTCAAATATCGGTAAATCAGCCAATTTGTTTTGCCAGTACTGAAATTTACATTTTGACCCCGATTTTCATTCTTGATTTCGAAAAAGAATGGTTTAAAGTTTGCTTGATCAAAGTTTGAGAAAAAGTTTTATGGCTCTCATTTTCAAGGCATGAACTGCTTTAAAAATGTTTCTTTACTCAGAAGCACAGAGTGATAATTTCTGATTTCCACTTGCAAGCCAAATAAATGCCATCACTTATTCTGAATCGCTACCAGAATTCCATGAAAACAAAATTTACAACTTTAAAATAACTTCTTGTCTCCTTCAGAATTATTTTTCAGTTCACCAAGGCCGATACACATACAGGGAAAGTGGCTACAATATCCGACACCATAAATATTCATAACATCTCTCCGCTGAGATTATCCCAGTTGGATTATAAAGGCAGGTGATACATCCTGTTGGATCATATAAATCAAAGGATATAATATGAATCTATTTTTCCTGTAATTTAATCAAATCGAGGTTCACATTAAATGACAGATTATGCCATCATCAATTCACATTAAATTAATTTAGCAGCATTGCAAAAATGTCGCACTCAGAATTATAAATCTTGCTGAGGTATAATTGATCTTTACCGCTGCCAGTAACGAACATTTTTTTGGGTGACACAATTAATTTTTACAGCACTGGACAATTTGTGGTTGTATCACCTTCAAAGTCTCCTGAAATTCATCTTCATGAGAGGTGACGTGATGTATGAATAGGTGTTGAGGGTGTTTCCACAAACACGGCATACATCATGAAATAGTGTGCATTTGAGGTAGAACACGCTTCGGGAGCAGATATTTGAACTCAAATTTTTCCAATACTTTTCAATCTACCTGGTACTAGCTATGGGTGCTCATTTTAAAGCTTTCACATTAAATAAAATTTTCACCATCTTATTTTTTGTGGCAATCCAAAATTTAATTTTTTCAAATAGACTTAACACAGGGATGGCAGCCATTTTGAATTTCAAATGTGGGTAAATATAAGGTACCTCACAGTACTATAAATTACCCACAATACTCTTTGATTTGTATCCTTGAAGGTTACTTTTCTAAAAACTTTTTCAGTTCTGCATGTAAGCACTAGTGTGCAGCATTAGAATAATTTTTAAATAATATCTAGTAAAAGTACGTTTAGATATTTCAGTGAAAGTTTGAAAATAACCACTAATCAACCATAAAGTCACATTCTGCAGGTACTACAAATGCCATAGTTTTTAGGCAGCAAGTTATGACGAATTGAAGGGGTCATTCTCTGAGAAAGGTTAGGATGCAAATTTCTTTTGTCACTTCCATTGCAAAAAATCAATATCCTTTTGTTTCATAAAACAGGTGCAACTAGTCTCCTACTTTCCATTACATTATTCTGTATGGCTGAGGACACAATCTTTGGCAAATTTCACAAAAATACTATCTCCTCTCTCACTTATACATAATTTTCCAAATTATTTAAAATGAGAATTGAGAAGAATGGTGTGCATAAAGGTACGTTTTCAAAATTTTGATAAATAGTCTATGAATTTGTCTACACATGGGAGACATAGTAGACTTCACTCAGGTATCTCCGAGGATCCAAATCGCGATGAATTATGGGAAATATACAGTACTGTGTACCTGTAGTTTGTTTCACTGGTGTCAAAGTTTGAACTCTGACCCCTGATTTTCAATCTTGATTTTGAAAGTGTGTGGTGTAAAGTTTCCTTGAAGAAAGTCTGAGAAAAGTTTAAGACTTTAAATTTCAAGGTGCATACTATCTAAATTTGGATTCTAAGAAGTTGTGTTCGATTTCTGAACACTTCACAGATTGAAAATTACAATGGTTTGGCATTCATTTGAATTCGATAGTGAGATGTTTGACCTGACTGGATAATTTTTTCCACTTCAAGGTCATTTCAACCGTGCTGTATGTATTTTAACTACTAGCAGAGCAACGTGGATTAGCTTTCACCTGGAACTTGTTTCACAGTGAATGATACAAGGTAGATTTGAAACAGGATAGTGATAACCAGGTATTGTCCCCTGAACGTGTTCAACCCCAACTCCTTGTGAACAGGTCCACAATCACCTACGTAATGTGAGGTTGGGCCATACCATAGCGGTGAAAAGGTTAATGAAATTCAACCCCGTTTATATCGTATTATGCTAGCGATCTTGGTTTTTCACTCAGGAAGCCATACAAGTTAATGTGTTAGCCATAACTGTAAGGTGCGACTGTATCAAGGACTGATATTCCACAAGCAAATGTGGCTTATAAAGCGACCTTTTACCTTATATGGATTTAAATGCAAATTTGTTATTACCATATATGGATTTATATGCAAATTTATACCACTATATATATATGGAGTTCTATGCAAATTTGTTGTCAATGAGCAACTTTATGAGGTAGTCTTGCTCAATGACCACAATGTTTCAAAAGTTATCAGTGCCACCTGGCACTGGTTCCAATTTGATTGTAAATAAAGAGTAAATCAGATAATTGGGAACTGGCAGGTAACTGTGATTATGATTTGATTATAGGGAGCAATTTGGTTACAGATAACAGTCCACAATTCTGTCAGACTGCTTTAGCATTCAATATACACACTGCACATTGCTGCTCATGGAACATAAATGTGTGTGAACAAGACTCATTTCGACGTACAAAATATTTTGGATAGTTTCAATGGATTAATGTTCAGTAGGTACATGTATGCTAATGGTACAAATGGACTATTGGTATACAGTATCTTCATAATGAGTAAATGGATACACATACAGTATCTTTTGCTGACAATAGAAACAGGGAGATTTTACTGCTGAGCTGATACTGATAAGATTCATGATCTTTGCAGGAGATACTATAAGCACTGGCCGACTACAATGTGGATAGTGCTTGAAGACTCCAGTGGAAGGTCCAACTCGTTTACAAAATGGAAGTATGTTTGACTGAATGTACAGTATGCTTGTGTTAGGAGCCTAGAAGTTTGGTCGTGGTATCCACTACATTTCTCAATGATTCTGATCTTTGTACAAAACTGTAGAGGCCCTCCATTTATCTTAGACTGATTTTGATAAAAATACACATCTCCCACCCCCTGTAATTTGTACACACATTATGTTCTATGCACACAGCACTTGTCGACATCCATCCTTAAATTTCATTCTGAAGCTTCCAAGGTACAAGTTTATCTCAGTGACATGATTTCAAATCAAATTTTTACGCACCTGTTCAACGTAACTTGTGATCTCAAACAAGTGCCATCAGTTAAAGTGTGATTGCCGGTATCGCTTTTCACTTCAAAGTTCAAACCTGTCTCCATAAATCACGAACCATTCCCATTCCATAAATCACGGATCATTTCCATGTGTGGCAAACACCATGCATTTCATGCATGGCAAAGTTAAGTGTTCCAAACAAATAGATCACTCACAATTGTCACTTTGGAGAGTCATTTAAAGGGCGCCCTCACGCTGCATTGTTCTGACAAGTTTGTATGACTATTTTGTATGCGAAATGGACAAGATAGCAGTGACTGATTCTATTTGAAATAATTTGTCATCCGTATTAACCACAAAAAACAACAATGACACTGCAAGCCGTTCCTCTGCAGCGACACTTTTTTATTGCTCTCTAATATCATTTCTCAACTAAATGTCTCAATGTTGGCACATGAAATCTTTAATCATAAATTATTCAGTCATCTGGAAGCCTATACTACAGTTGGAAGCACTCTGAAATTTTTCTGTAGTTTCTGTGTTTCGGATTCCTTTTTAAACTCATTACAGAAACTGCAGGTTGTATGCGAATTATCCAATCGAGATATATAAACAGTCCTGCAGAAATTTACTGCAATATGACTCACACGATGGGCTATCCAGATGGAAATTTACCAGTCCTGTTGTTAGTTTCTGTTGCCCCATTGGCAAAATACACCTCTATGATGAAAACCCATTGCAAAATGTGAAGTTATTTATTACTGAAAGATCACATCCTCCAGGTAAAACCAAAACGTCAAAATTCATTACAAAATGACAGCATGAGAACAAATATTTGCAAGTCTAATATATCTCTGCAGTTACAATACTGGATTTTTGCCAGAGGCTAGAGTCATAACATGCATGTTTTATGTCAACTCGGCTATGTTTTGACACTTTATTTCACTACATTAACACTTCTTCATCTGCTCAAAGTCAACCTCGGATTTATGATAGTCCGTACAGTCCAATTTTTCATGAGCTAATTCTCCAGAACTGGTAATCAAACTCCCTCATTCTCAAGGGACGACAGCTTATATCTCTCCTTTGCACGTCCAATATACACACCACCATGCATGGAAATTTTTGGTCAGTTTGCCAGCAGCATTCTTGGGTAAAATGTTGGAAAATGTTTTTCTAAATGTCTTAATCCATTGTGAAAACAAATTTGGAAAAGCAAGCAGTGCCTGACAAGATATATTTATTCTATGCAAATTTCTCAGCAATTCTTGTTCAGAACATTTGATTATAGGCTGACACGAATGATGGCATACATGTACCTTTATCATGAGATATTGAGCATTTAGGTCTAGAAATGTATAGTTTACGGGATTTATACCAGAATAAATGTCTTCTGTAGAATGTACACGTATGACATACATGTAGATCCTTCACATACAGAGGTTATTTTTTCTTAGATGGCAATCATTTAAACTGTGGTTTGTGTTTTTGACAAATTATCAGTACATTTTCATATAAGTAAAATTGGCATCCCCTCCCCCCATCCTCAAAGGTGCAAACATTTACTGACCAAATGTGTTTATTCAAATAGTTACACACATCTCATACACAAACTGTGACACTGTACCTTTACTTTGGATAGAATTTATAGTACAGGAAAATATAAAATTTAAAGACAAGCATCTTGCCATTATTCATATTTGGCAAAATCAGCCTATTCCGTTTCATGAAAATGATACAACAATAAACATCATAGGGCCTTGATTAACATTTATAGTGCTAGTCACAATGAAGTTGTCTCGTCTGACTTCAATAAAATATCTCTTTCTTGAATTCCTCCTTCCAAGACACTCTAAGGAGGTGGACAACTGACATTTACAGTGTACGTGCCTGATATTTAAAATGCCGAGAAACATACATTTAAAGATTTATCACGAAAAGCCTTGCATAATTCACCACTAGCATGGAATTAATAACATACCATGCCATGCTGGTCGTAATATTTGTTCAGGACATGCTTCAGATATGTCGTAACATCGATCACAGGGTTTTATGATGTACATTAAAGAAAGCTGAAGTTTTAAAACCATTTTAATCTTCTCAGTGATGACTAGAAAAGCTTCCAATGTTTTTATGTTGGATGTTTCCTTTGCATAAGATGTAATGTTGGTAGAGGTACAATCAGATACGCAGCTTCTGAGGTTGGTAAAATATGTACCAATACTGGACAGGAATAACTTGTGGAAAGCTGCTAATACCCCTTTGAAATGTCAAATAATTGAAAAATCCCAGGAATTATTTAAAGGAATTTGGAATATGACATGACAGAATTAAATTATTTTCCAGTGGATACGGCATGTTGTACATGTAGAACACAACATGTCACGTGACAAAGTTGACAAAAATAATCTAATGTACGAATTTGATATATTTTTATTTGAATCTGTTGTTATTTCAACTGTACGATGATTGTCACACAGAAAATCTGAGCTTTAACCTGTTTCTTGTCAAGTTGTCCAAAATTAGCATAAAAAATCAAAGTCGCTTGAAAAGTACCACTATTCATGTACTGCTGGGACGTAAAATCATATACACCAGCAGAATCTAGGGACACCACTTACAAGCACCGATTCACTATCAGCAACATAAATCGGTGAAAACCTTGTATATATGTATATTTTTAGTTGTCTTCAACTAGGCAATACATTACACAGGACATGTTATGTGTTATGGGTGGCTGGTTTTCAACATCTCAACCTGATAGATGACACGTGAACCTGACAGAGTAAGAGCCGATCACTTTATCACAAGACTATCATTGACTGATGAGAGTGAAGGCATTTCTTTCAAGACAATCTCTGTGACCTTACCTGACGGAGTGAGTAAAGTTCACGCCTTTCAATCTTTAAATAGCAACACTGTACTCACCTAGAAAATAAAACGACAAAAAAAGAAGAAATTAGAAGACATGGAGGACATGTAATTATGGTCAAAATGAGAAATTGGCATCTATTTCTCAGGTTATTGTGCATTCATCATTTTTATCTACAGAAATCCTTAATCCCATATTTCACAATATATCTTGAATTTCTTGACATAATTCCCCGTATTAAACGATTTCACAATCACCATTGATACACGTAACAATTGTATTGGGCTAAACCATGCTGATAAAGGGGGGGCTATATGTACATACATATATGCTATACATGTACATGTATTCCTACATCCATTTCTACAAGGATTTTGAACCACAAAGGCACTCGTAAGTTTTTCCAAGACAGCTGTACCACAATGCACCATTCGTACACAAGTACATCTCCTGACGATATGCACAACAAGCTCTCGTCACATGAACATGTTTCATAGATGTGGGTGGGAAAACTCATATAGTCTCCAGCTGTACAATCTGGATTACATATCTTTTCTCTCACCAGTTACACATCTTGAATTTTGCAGATTTCATCTTTTGTCAATACAATGAAAAGGACAATCATGGGTACAGTACTAGGCTGTCTTCAAATTCTTACAGCAAAACATCTTTCATACAATTTTTCTCAATTACCCTGCACGAAGCAGCAAAGGCAGTTTTACTGATAAAACCATCAAACATGATTATGCATGACGGATTGCAGGAGCACTGGCATACGAAAACATACATGTATTCAGCATCTTTCCCTGTTTTTTGGTCTCAACAAATCTGAACGAATTTCGTTTTAAACAACTGGCAACTACAGTAAGATTGATGACCCAAAGGGAGGTTACAGTACAACTGATCTCAAATTTCTTTACCACAACAATATGATGGGAAAAATATTACGTGTTCATCAAATACATAGAAATATTGATGGGCAAATTTTAAATATTGACACACATAGGAAGTGACTCATACTTTGCATCTGGCGACAGCTCAGTACAATCGAATTACAGAAAGCTAACAATGTAAGTATAGTTGATGGTATAAAACACATGAATGTTGCACTGTGAGATTTGACGAGAGCTCTCAGCTGACGTCCAGACCAGACACAAACCATTAGAGGCAAGGACATTGATGAGACAGACAACATACACCTGTCTCCACTTGTCTGTAATGTAATACTGATCTTATTTTATTCATTCCAGTAGCTATCTCTGGAATTTATCTCATAATCCTTGTTTGTTAACAGTACCCTCTGAATACATGTATTGTAACTTTGACAAACACGTCAATGTGAAACATATTCTCAATATTATTGAAAAATGATATTGAAAAAATATCTTAAAGAGATTATTTTTCAGATTAAATGTACCTGAATGTTTAACATATTTTACACACATGGCAGTTAATTTCATTTTTGAAATAACTAATAATGAAAATAATATTGACAAATAATATCTTGAAGATATCATTTTTCAAATCAAAATTACCTAATGTACATGTATAGCATATTATACACACAATGGCGATCACCATTTCTTTCCTGAAAATTAACTATTTTCCTTATAATGCATTTGTGACAAAATCACAAGTTATTTCAACAAACATTAAACTGATCAGGCATTTATACAAAACAAATCTCAAATTGTCTGAAACTGATAATGAGCATTTAAAGGGAAGCTATCAACTGTATCGTGTACTCTCAGAAATTTCAAATTCTTCTGTGGCAGGGTTGAAAAACACTACACATCCAAAAACACCCGAAGAAAATATTTAATGCAATACTCAAAAATACACTTACATGTATTAGGGAGAATGACCACACTTAAATCAGAACATTTTAAAATATAATATTATATAGGGCTCAGCCCTTGGTGTCGCGCCAGGGGTTAAGATTGGCAATG
Source organism: Ptychodera flava (assembly GCA_001465055.1). NCBI lineage: Eukaryota > Metazoa > Hemichordata > Enteropneusta > Ptychoderidae > Ptychodera > Ptychodera flava. The sequence goes on from LD355946.1 coordinate 121,436, forward strand.
TTATTTTTATTGATTCATGATAAAATGTAATTAATTGTTACTTCATAAACGTTTATATGACAACTATGCCCAGTTTCCCTCTGATGAAAGCAGTTCACGTACGTACACGACGTCAAACCCTGCAGCAGAGCAGGTATAGATTTTCTGTAACGTGTAAAAATTTTGGACAAAAATTGGCAATTTTTACAATGATAACAGCCTATTGCGTTAAACAAGGGACGTATTATGCAATCATTATCATTGCAATGGTAACCGCACTGCCCACCTTCCACTTGCAAGCTGAAAACTACAGCGTTCCGTCTAAAAACTGGCAATTTTTGAATCTTATTATTGACACAGGGGGCGCTTTTCTAAAATTAAATCCCAGCATTCTTTGCGTATGCCCCCGTTCATATGCACGACAGTTTACTCCCTTTACCTACATAAACGATATTTTGTATCGACGACAAGGTGCATAATAACATTTACTGGCTAATAAGAGAGGTATATTTTATAAAAGGCATGTTATATAATAGTAATTTGTTTCGTATTTGTTTATTTACGAGTACTCAAAAAAAAAACATGGCGGCGCCTATGAAAGAAGGGTACACTTCCGGTTACTCGCATAGTATATTATGAATATGCGCATGCGTAGTCAGTAAGCCGCTGGCGCGACTATTGAGACACTGATAATGTGGATGTTGTGAGTGAATCTGTGATTAAATGTTATTTTGATTCATCTGTATCATTTAGCCTGCTCACCCCCAATTTCTTGTAAACAGGCCCACAATCACCACGTGTAACAATGATTATGGGCAAAACCATGATGGTTAAAGGGTTAGAAGGCAAACACTTAAATTTTAGCACACGTTATCTTACTTTTCCACGTTCTACCAGTTCAGTACCAGTACACTGGCATTACACTAAGCAAAGGATACATGTAATTTAGATAAAGTCCAACATAATCCCTACTGTATAATTCAGGTCTTCCTGAAATACTGTTATCAATGCCATATCAAATTGAATGCAAATACATTCACTGAGACTACTAAAGCTGTACAATAATTCAGTTACCAGTATCGACAAGACCGTCAAAAATTACAGACAACCTCGCCATAATTTTAACACATTTCCTGTGATGCAGACATCGATTCGGATTCGCACATTAGGGGTGGACCATTTGATATCCTGGGGGGGGCTTGGAAGATTGGTGGAGAGCCATTATTTTTTTTTCCCACGTGCTTCACCATGAATTATTTTTTTTCTACAGGG
>LD355946.1:123324-135385 GCA_001465055.1 Ptychodera flava
CGGTTACTCGCATAGTATATTATGAATAAGCGCATGCGTAGTCAGTAAGCCACTGGCGCGACTATTGAGACACTGATAATGTGGATGTTGTGAGTGAATCTGTGATTAAATGTTATTTTGATTCATCTGTATCATTTAGCCTGCTCACCCCCAATTCCTTGTAAACCGGCCCACAATCACCACATGTAACAATGATTATGGGCAAAACCATGATGGTTAAAGGGTTAAAAGGCAAACACTCAAATCTTAGCACACATTATCTTACTTTTCCATGTTCTACCAGTACAGTACCAGTACACTGGCATTACACTAAGCAAAGGATACATATAATTTAGATAAAGTCCAACATAATCCCTACTGTATAATTCAGGTCTTCCTGAAATACTGTTATCAATGCCATATCAAATTGAATGCAAATACATTTACTGAGACTACTAAAGCTGTACAATAATTCAGTTACCAGTATCGACAAGACCGTCAAAAATTACAGACAACCTCGCCATAATTTTAACACATTTCCTGTGACGCAGACATCGATTCGGATTCGCACATTAGTCTTTCAAATTGGGCCTAGTACATGTAGTAACATGTTCATGTACGTAGGTGCAAGGGACATCGGCAGTGATTGAATCTTGACCATCTGAGCAATTATCAATTTTTCCAAGTCTAAACAAAATGCTAACATTCCCACTTTGTGAGATTGAGATAGGATTTTCCCTAGAGTGGTCAACTGAAAGTTCCACTAATAGCCCCTGTATCTCATTAACCTTTCCGCCAAACTTTCTCTCTCCCCCGTCTTCCATGAGTGGTTCTCATCTCTGCGGCTATTAGCGAAAATCTCCAATGGTTTGGAAAGTAATATTAATGTCAATGGCATGAAATAACAGCCGGATGCACAGACAAATAACACGGGTGGGATTCATCAGTGGGAACACTGAACTATCTGCCTTGATGTGATGACCGACAAATCATATCGCGAGGCAGGTAATCACATGACAAAATGGCACTATCAGATTCAACCTCATCAACCACTAAAGAGATAAATCACATCAGATCTTGGATGGGGCAAACCTTGTACTAATAACAAAAAGAGATTTATCCATTACCTACCAACCTGGTCAGCATTAAACTTAAAGCCTAACTTTTCAAGCCTTAGATGTCTGTACATCTACTTATTCTGTTACATGGACGGTGATAATCTGACAGGCAGTAATTTGGTACACATGCACTGTTCCTTTTTTACATGTTAGGGAATTCTTTACTGTTCTCAGTGTGATAAAAGCCAAGGACAAATCTTGGTGATGCTGCCATACATGTACCATAGGCAAATGCTGACAGTGCAGACTACATTGAGTCTACACTTCACAGCAAGCTTTCTGCACAACCATTACTTGACAGTGTCAGAGAAAGTATGTGATCAGATCAAAAAGAAACTCACAGTTTCCTTTATGGCAATTCTCAAGTTCAAATTCAAATGCAGCTGTCAAAGCTACCAAAACCTGTATTGAATTATGGTTGTTAAGAAACAGGCTAATCATTGCAAGGTCAGCAGAATGCACCAGTGTCATCCACGGTAGATGTTTTTTAATCTCACACGTCAATATCAATAACTTTCCTGTCTAAATATCAAAGCAGCCCTTTAATTAAATAACTGCTAATCCAGAATTTTCTTCACTATGATAAATTTTTCAACCCCTCCCTTGTCACGCCTTGCCACTCCCATAGAACTTAACCCTTTGAGTGCTGTAATTTTTCCGACCAAAATTTCTGAGCAATATTTTACTAATGTTTATGAATTTTTCTGTAATTTTTTTTATACTTTTAGACCAAATATGCATAACTGTACATTGGTTACAGTTTTTAATCAAAATTGTGGGAAAATCTGAAAAAATGTTCAAGATCTGAAAATATTTTCGGCATTATATTCTCTAAAGGCAATAAAAATTGACTTCGGCATTCAAAGGGTTAATGATATCTAAACTGTCACTGCAGTCATTCACTGGCACAGATGGTGACAATACTGGCGCTAATAAGGTTGATATGAATCGGAAGTCATTATTTAATCACAGTTGAAAGCGTACAATATGCATCTTCATGTCCGCTCCCTCATGTCCAGCATCCTGACAATGAGACACATCAAGGACTGCAGTTAATTGGATTAAACACCCAATAGCAACAAACCAATTCACCATTGTTGAGTTGGGTGATTATACCAATGCCCATGGGGCGCTGTATAATACCACAGTTATAGTCTATTAGGATGAATGAACTTGACTCTGATTATAACGACAGACTGATGTATTATAGAAAGATAATTTCTCACAGGAGTTCATCATTGATGACTGTTTGTAACGCGCTAACTTCCTCCACTGAGTAGGAGAAATAAAGTGATGACATTTATACTTAAAATCATAAACAGCTGAGAAAGCTCGACTATCTATCTTCAAATTCAATAATTCATGACTGTACTTTCAATGCTGGTGTACACATATGACAGAACAGATAAAATATTTTGAAATAAATGTACCTCAAGCTTACAGTCTTGTTGTCAGGGTGATTGTTACCATGACAAGACCCTTCCATTGTTTTTTCCCTCTTACCTTAGCTCACTTTCTTTCAGAAAACTGTTAAAAATTGGCAATTTTCTCCATGAGCATAATAAAAGGGGCCTTTATTGACTGGTGCTGCATATTCCTACATACTGTACAGGAGATCCATAGGATGAATTTCAAACATATTTTATCGATCAAAAGGAGCCATTTTTCATAACAAGTTATTGCAAATCATCAAATGAGGGAGGGCGATGCGCTGCGCCAATGTCCAAGTGCATCCTTTGCGGTATTTTCGTAATAACCGTATTATTATGCATCTTACATTCATGACTGGGGCAGCAAATTGTCAGAGTAGTGACTGTTTTTGTGCAATGTTGACAATTTTTCTTCCAATTTAATTGCGCCATCATGTAATGCTATCGGATGCGCTTCAGCAAGTTTTGTGTGCACTACACACGTACGTACAGAGAGCACGCCAGACATGTTCTGGCACTCGTCCAATGGGTCCCTTGAAACCATTCAACAGTGATCGCGCAGATACTAAGGGTTGGGGCGCCTGGAACCAACGGGCGTTCCATAAGGCTTTTTTAGCACGGGCACAATTCTATTGTTCTCTATGGTAGATGTATAATAATGGAAAATATACTCAAATTTACAGATTATGGAGTTTTTAACAAAAACAAGAACAGTTTACAGAGGTATTAAACTATATTTTCGCAGAAATCAATAAAAAGAAAGAGAATCAGCACTACGATAACAGCTTTAAGAAACATGTTAATATCATCAAAATTCCATACTATCACTCAAACAGACATGAATTGTTAAGTTTTCAATGTGTTTTCATTCAATTATGTCTCCGCCAGGTAGAGTAGACTGTAACACAGTAAAATATGTTAAAGATTCTTGCTCTAGTATCTATGGTAACAAAAAGAGAATGCTGCTATATTTCAGGGTTTATTGTGCAACATTCTGTCTAGTAACCATGGTTACAATATTAGGGGAGATACAACTACATTTAAGTGCATTGTATACACACTGTATTTTTGTGCCAAGCAACAGAGCAGTATTGAAAATTAAAAATGATAAAAGTCAAATTTATATTCATTTTTATGTAATATGCAGGTTTTGCAAGACTTGGCTATGCACTGAGCGTGCATTCACCACTCACTTTATGACAAATTTAATGAGAAATATTTAAGATAAACAGAATTTATTGGCGAGTTACGGTTCGTTTGTTCCTCAAATAGTTGTACAACCTCTGACATAGGATGCTTTCATGGGGAACGAAGTACTCAAGTAATGAGAACATCAGTGAATATTACAGAAATATTACAACAAAATATCATGAATTATTGTGCAAAAGAATGTACATGTACATTAACTTTCATAATATGACTCCAAATTTGATGGCAATTGACCTTATCGAATACACACGGCTGACTGACGCTGAAATTTCATCTTCAGGGAAGGAGAATAAATTGAATGCAAGGTTTCCAATGAGGAAAAGCAATCTATTGGTTAAAGCAAAGAGGTCGTGACCTGATGATGAGCAATGATTGATGAAGCTGCATTAGGGGATACTGAATACACATTTCAACCCTGATTAAAGACAATAGCAGATGCCCTTGATAACATCAACAGCTTAAACTCTGCCGTGGACGACTTACATATACAATAATTCTGCACACACACACACAAACACACACACACACACACACACACACACAAATACATGCATGTATGTGCATGTGAATGTCTGTGTATGCATATGTATGACATCTTAGCGTACATGTACATGTACAGTGTACATGTATGTAAGGTACATGTACACTGAGCAAATGTCCGTCTACATGTACGTATGTCTGTATATAGATGTACATGAACGTGTGTGTGTGTGTACAAGGTGCATGCACACATGCGTCTATACCTATTTATGTACATTTGCATGCCTAAGTATGTGTGTCTGTATATGTGTGAGTATCATTATGCCTGTCAATGTCTGTTGGTGTGTATCTAAGTATGTCTATATATATATATACATGTATGCAACTTTTTGATACCATTTTCACGCTTACAATTACATGATTGACTTTTCAGAACTACACATGTATGCATGGCAAATAAACAGTGCTTGTATTGCCAGTTCCCAAAAGATTATGTACTATGACCTCAGATCTTTCATTCAATTAACTTTTTCAAACTGGCGGGACCGGGTTAGTTTTCGCTGGTGAAGAGTTTAGCAGATGAGTTGCTGTCAATTGTTTTTTACTGTGTAATTAATTGTGGCAATGTTTATGTAGATCATCCGATAAAAAATCTTCAATCCCAGAAATTTATGGCATATAATACCTAATATACACCTTCAATGAGTCTGGTAAAATATTCCACTTGCCATAAATGATGTACATGTATCATTTAACAGAATTAGATACTGTTCTTGTCCCTTGAAGCTGTCCTTGACAGCAATTTCCTACTCTAGATATGTAGTTTGTTCTAGGATTTCCCAGGTCACTCATTACAATTTCTCCTTGATCTAGTATTAATGACACTCCGGTCTGTCCCCTGGGCAAAATTACATGTACAATGTCATTGTAATATTGATTTAAGGGGTAGACGCACGCCTATATGTACATCAGATCGATGACATGTTCTGAAATACAGATGATTGTACATGTGTCTTTAGCAGTAAATTTTGATGTTTGCTTTGGAACTGAAATTTAGAAATGCTACAGTTGTACATGCTAAGACGACAGCTTTTGAAGTAGTTTAAGGGACACTCAAATTTTTACATTACTTTAACTGTTTTTCTGCTTTTGCTGACTAATTTTGAAGCCTCTTGGGAAGTTTTCACCATCATGATTTGGGTGAAAATCTAAAATTTAATTTTCCCAGTTTTTCACATAAGGTAACACAGGAAACTGCGGCCATTTTGAATTTCAAATATCAGTAAATAATTTGTTTTGCTAATTTCAAACTATACACAGTGACCTCTTACTTTTTTCTTGACTACAAGAGAGAATGGTTTAAAGTTTTCTTGAGGAAAGTTTGAGCAAAAGGTGAACAATTTTTATTTCAAGGCACGTACACAAAAGATGTACGTGTAGATACATGTATATACTCATGGTACTTTACACTGTGCTGAACTGTGTTGATATGTTCCGTTCAAACAAAATTCAATTGAGGAGCAAATTAGCGTAGCAAATGTACTGGATTTCCCAAAACAGGAAATACTGACTTTTAAAATTGACATTTTCAATTACCTTATCTAAACTAAGGACCTTTCCACCTTGGCCTTTGGGTTGCATACTTAACAGAACGGCAAATCTAAGAATACTCTCATACCATGTATACTGTATTATAAATCTATCTTACGGTAGGTCAACACGGGACATGACAATTTATTTTATTAAGTTAGTCACCAAAGGCCAAAACAACTTCTCAGCTCATTGGTTTTCATAAAATGGTTGACAGTTATAATGATAAAGATATCGGTATTCGTAAATTGAATGTTTTCTTCACAGATCTCCCTTCATTAACAGAAAATAATTTAGGACCATGAGTGACATTTCAGAACTGCTCTTGTATTATCAGTCTAGAATCTAGCCAGTCAATTTGGAACCCTGTAAACCCATCATTACCTGGCCAGATACTAGACTATCTACGTATAGATATTTATATGTACCCTTACTCAAAAGTCACTCCAAAGAGAACTGAATGAGTTGATATAGCCCTACACAGTCAGCTTGGCAAACGTACATGAAAAACAAGGGGCCTACTGTACATGTACACGTACATGTATGCATTCATCTAAGGCAGTCAACCAGCCATACTCACAAAACTCCCTTTGGTTACTAAGCCAGGGGTGTGTCAACATGTACATGTTTTCAATATACTACAAAAATTTGAAAAATATAAAAATGTGATCGATGCTGTTCACAGCTCCCCTCCTGCTAACATTTGAAAATTTGCCCCTCCCACCCACTAATACTCCCCTCTTCCCCTCCAGGAAAACTCCCTGCTGGCCCAAGCCCAATTATATGAGTTCCCTGCTGTACTCTCCTCCCACTGTTCACTCCCTCTAACATGGTTTTCCCTCCCCATCAGCACACCTCTGAAAACAACTGAATCCCACACAGTGCTGGCCTGTTGGGTTTTTCCAACCATTGAACACAACAATTTCCCATTATCAACCAGTCAATGGTAAAAAAAAATTGCCTGCCTGCCCTTTCACCAACCTGCAGATACACAAGTAAAACTGATGCCAATTTGCCAAAATAGGTACAAAAACCTTTCTTCACAAAAACTTTGATGGTTTATCTCCATTTTCATGCAATTTACAGAGGAAAATGACAGAGTTTGCACAGTTGCATGCGATGATAATGATAATGACGAGGCCTTGTGTACAGACTAGGGCAACAATGTACACGCATTTCTTCTACCGGCTCCGACTTAGTGATCAATTCAGCCATCTCCAAGATTACACTGAATCTAATGTATGTTAAACCCTTTGAGCGCCAATTTTTCCCGCCAAAATTTTAGTCTAACATTTTCCAATGTTTATGAATTTTTCTGTAATTTTTTTGATAATTTTGGACCAAATGGACATGACTTTCTATTGGCCTCAGTTTTTGATCAAAATTTTAGGAAAAATTTGAAAACAATGTCTGGGTTACAGTTACTATATTCTGTAAAGGCAACAAAAATTGACTTTGGCACTCAAAGGGTTAATTACAGAATTATCATGGCTCAGCTGAAGTCTGCAAGATAAAATCGCCAATGCGATAAATACGTGCAAGCTGGGATGTTTTTATTCGGCAGCAAGCTGCTTATTTTTATTGGAGGAGACAGCCAGCGATTTCTTGTTCGGCGGACACATGAAAACACGCGTTCTCTGATCAGTTCAGGTTACAGAATGCTATTTTTGATGGTGGTCGGTATTTATGGACAGAGCAACTTAAATGTCATCATCTGTATTTATATACATCAACAGAAGCAGCAACAGGGAACCTGATGATGCGTCGAAGCACACTGGTTTCTCAGAGTATTACACATTGATACTTGAGCACAGATTAAAAGTCACGTACGCTGCAATCCCCGAAATGGAATCGCTTGAATGTGCGTGTTAGATTCTACACCATGTACATGTATAAAACGATCCATTCACCATCTGTGATGGCCAACTACAGCAGCATTACTCAGCTCACCAGGTGGCGATGGATTCCAAAGAGAAAATGCACCATGTAACAGGCTTTAAAACATCCAGAATTGGCCGTATTTATCCCCTTGAAAATGGAACAATAGTATTATCGCCGATCCATTAACTTTTACAGCCATGTCCAATGTCTTCTTCTGCAGTGTGTCAATACAATGTACCATTTTGCAGTTTTGTAGGCAGCCATTTTCACGTTTTATTTCTCCAAACATGCAAATTACATCTGTCTCACGCCTATCTGTTAACTTTTACAGCCGTTTGTCATGATGTCATTCTCTGCACTGTGTCAATACAATGTACCATTTTGCAGTATTGGAGACAGCACTTTTCACATTTTATTTCCCCGTCCACACAAATTACACTCTTCTCATTTGCCATTTGATGCCTTCTTTTAATCAGGGATTCACTTTGTTCTGGGTGATCGAAATTTTAGGTTGACATCCATCAAACCGTCAGTGAATGCCGCGTGCCGATATTGAAGACATAAATCTTATTTTGAGAACTAGAAGCTGAATACACACTCCTTGCCAGAGTGGTTAGAAACAAAAAACATGACAACACCCTAAGTGTGGCCGGAAAGAATCTAACTTTGCAATTCCATATTGACATGTGCAATATGGAGTCACCTCCAACAACAAACAAGACATGAAATATATACAGCTCATCTTATAATTTCAAAAGCTTGGGTTGTCATTAGTGCATGAACAAGATGTGCATCCTACCCAACCATTTGCATTGATCCTAATTTCAGGTTTGTTACTAAATATAGCTGCATGCAGGTGACTTCAGATGATGCTGCCCAAAATTCTGACAAATTTTGTTGCATGTGTGGCTGTTGTTGCAGCTTGTACTCTGAGCCATAAATTCAGATGAATTAGTGTGACTGTTAGTAGCCATTGTAACACTTACAAGTTTTATTTTGTCAGTTATGCGGAAAATGCAGACAAATATTTATTTATGCATATTAATGAGAGAAAAAATGACGTAATTTGCGACCAACGCAATTACCATATTGATGATAACCAACAGTGCGATTTTATAAAACGTATGTTTATATTATGTAAAACACTTAGAACAGTATTTTTATGGTTACAAAGTATGTAAATTCCTTGTTTTGTATCTGCGAGGACATAAGTTTTCAGAGTTTTGCGAGAAAAAAACAGAAAAAACTTTTCATGCAGAATTCTCTGTTGACCATACATATACATGTATTCTATCGCAAGACAAAGCCATGAATTTCACATTGCAACAATACGCTTCCTTGTAGCAGCATCTATCCGCATGGTGAAGTGAGACTGTTATTGTATTCTCAAAATTCATATACATGTAGTTAGGGGCAAACCATTTGATTTCTGGGGTGGGGCGGGAGGATTTCGGGGAAAAAAAAATTTTAGCAGATGTGGGAATGGAAAAAAAATTGTCAGCAGGTGAAGAAGAACAAGAAGGAAAAAAGATCCAGTAATGTCTTAATGGCCAGTAATGTCAGGAAATAGAAAAACATTGCTGCCACAGGGGCGGGAAAAATAAATTTGCTGCCATACTCATTTCCTCTAGCCCCACCCCCAAATCAAATGGTTCTAACCTTACGGGAATGAGCAGGCTGTGAGAGAAAATGGTCAAATAATGGCGCATGGATTTTGTGTTCCCGTTGGTATTTTCAATGTATGCAAATCAAAGCTCTTACTAATATATTCTGGCCCACAAATTATTTCACTGTTTAAACATGTCAAATATTCACTGTAGCTACTCTTTGGATCAAAATTTTCTTTTTCTCATAATCAGCAATTTTGTAATGTGAATACACAATTACTATCTCCTTTTGCCGGTGGTTTTCAGCAACTCAAAATCAAGAAAAATCAGGCCGGTATAAATTTAATGCTTCTATGATTTTTCAAGAAAATTCACAGGAAACATGAATGTCAGGCAAATAGACACAAGGTTGAACATATTTGCTATGAACAACCATGATGAACATTGAAGTGTTTAATCACATTAGTATATTTCCCCCTTACACAAAATTTGTCTCTCGAAATTCTTTGGTTGTGATTGCTGAACGTGAAGTGTGTATGGTACATGTAGGCATTCCATCGTAAATCTTGATCTGGACAGGATAATGAATATTATACCGGTATACATGTTCATGAACCTGATTAATTATCCCCTACTCTGTATAATTGATATTTTCCATGGTGCCTCAAAACATGTGGAGGTGAAGCAGCATTACTTTCAAATAAGCACTTACATGTACATGTGCATGTACATGTAGTAAACATGAATTTGTAAAAATGAATTGCAACAGCGAATTTTATATTACTTTATATACATGCCACACTTGCTCTAACATATTTTGGGAAACATTACACTGTTGCTATGTATCAGTCAACAAACTCAAAAAATACATGTATGCATTTTTTGGCAAACTACCGCCACGATAATTAAGTAAGTATATTTATGGTTGAAAACTTGAACAGAGTGTAAAGATCACGGCAGGCAAAACACCAGGTGTAGACATGGCTGCTGATAGGTACATGAAAGGTCACATGATACAGATCAACCACACACAGCACTGAACTCCAGAATCACATGATAAATATCACCATCTACCTACAACTTTCCTCAGTACATTAGTAAAGAGCCCTGCACACAACACGTCAAAAATAGTGAAGGACCTTTCCTTGTCTTTGGTACATGCTGCACTGTGCCCTAAACCTACCAGTGTTTGCGGGCAGCGTACATGTACATGTAGTGTGCACCCAAACCAAGACGAGGTTTTAGACTTGGTCAAAAAATACAATGTAAGTATGCTGTATTACCCAAGTTACAATAAACCATGCATGGACTATGTACATGTAAGTACTGTCACCATGAATGTGAAAATGCAGTTGCACGAGGTTGGGACCACCAAAATGTTTTAGGTACATGTAGACCAATGACTTTGCCATTCTTCTGCTCAAACTGACCAATTTATTCATTTCTATGGTAATGAGAATACATGTAATACCGGTACTAGCCATCATGACTGCTGAACTGCTAGTGATTCTGGTCCAACAACCACTATATATACTGAATGGATTGGGATTTTTTGGCACACTCCAACGTAGAGAAAGGGAGAAAATTGGCCATCTACCAACTTTAAAGCAGGCTTGCACAGTGTTCCACATGTACGTTTATGTAAGAGTACGCTTTGGACTGACTGGGTACAAAAAGAAAGGAATTTGTGTCCAAGTTGAGAAATTCTACTCAACCCAAGTTGAATGCAGCTGAAATGAATAGACAAACGCTTTCAGTGAAAGGTTCAATGGTTTGGTCGTCTTGCATGGTACTGGTGTATTTGAATGTCTGTGTAAATACAACATCACATACACCAGTCTATTGATACTATAAATGTTTAGAAGTTTTTGAGTGTTGCATACAATGACAAATACTCCCAAATACTACAATAGGAAGTGAACTGAAAGCTCAGAGTATCATTCATCGATACACAAAACAAGTTCAGTTTCCAGTCTGGACTGTTACAGAAGACGTCAATCCTCTTGCATTCACTCAAAATACTCAATGGTTGCTTAATGCCTTGTCCTTTTGCTTCATTAGCTTAATTTACCAGCGGATTGTCTTGTAAGTTTGTCCGGTCTGCGAGGTGTTCGTCTACCGCCCCCCGGGGTAGAGGGCGGGTGTGAAAGCTGCATGCTGTGTCGGTTACATAATCAAACATCAATGATTTTCCTAACACAGAGTGGTGGCTACATGTATGTACATGTACATGTAGATCGGTGTAACACTTCTTTAACCTAATGCACTGGCCTACTGCCACGGCTAGTACTTCAAAATGTGTGTAATTTATGATTTTTTATTCAACCCATCATCAATGGGCAAAAGCTCAATTACAGGATGAGGTACCCACTACCCATTACCCCAATGGAGCAATGAGGAGTGAAGTGCTTTGCTGAAGGGCACACCACCGTGCCAGAGTCTCAAACTCACCGTCCTCCCAACTGCAAGTCCATTGTGCTGGACTTGCATGTACCAGGTCACAAACTCACCATCCTCCAATGGTGGGTTCGGTACCCTACCCATTTGCCTCACTGTTCCTCCCATAGAAAGTCGAAGAAAAAGAGTGTACACAGCACTCCTACTACATAAAACTATGAGGTTACTGCAAATCTGTTTAAGTCATTATCAGGGGCAGTCCAAAAGCCAATCTTGACAAATTGTAAAAAGCAGTGTATTTTACATGTGAATATGCTATATTCTAATATATTTTGAAAGAAATTAAAATTTGGGAGAGGAAAAAATGATA
>LD355949.1:5362-20074 GCA_001465055.1 Ptychodera flava
ATATTCCTAGTATGTTTTCTGACATTTCCACATGTATGCAATCCTATGCAATGACTAATTTTGGATCGCCGTTGGGTAGTCTTCTACCTCTTATGCCAAGAACAATCACTGTTTGCATCAAACCTAGACTTATTTATCTCATTGCAAGGCAAAACCAGTCATTTTATACTTTAATTTTCGGATACCATGCAAATCCTCTCTGTATTTTTGACAGTGCAATTTGTGCAAATAGACATCACTACAACGTGAGTTTTCTCACTGATACACATGATACACACAAAGACAAGCACAAAAATTCAGTTAGAAGTTGTCGGCGCACATAGTAATTGGCAAAGTGATATCTATCTTTGAAGTTAAATGGTACACAATTTGCAGGTCTCCAGATATTTATAGAAAGTGAGATGTTGCATGCAAGTCCAGCATACATTTTGACCTGATGATGCTGAATAACTTGCAGACTCACGGTGAAAGTTGGGGAAACCTAACTAGTGTTTTCTTTTCTCTCTTTTTCATTTTAGTTGCCATAAAACAAAGTGACTGCCACTGAAAGCAAAAATCCTGAGGAATATTTCAGAACCTTTGTTGAACAATACACTTTATCCATAACATGAATGAACATAATGTATATGTTACATTCTGCTAGTTCCATTCACAATCAATGTTCATAAATGCAGATAACCCAGGATACAACAAAGTTCACTTTTTGTCAGCAGTTCATCTTTTTTCAAAGCTGACAGAGCATACATATATTTATTTACAAACTTTAGAATAGTCATGATGCGGATATTTTCAGATGACAGGAAACAAAATATGTTAATTTGTTTTTTGGCCTTTTTCTGCCAGCTATCACTGAGAAATCCTTGATCATACAAATCAGAACGAATGGGATACCAAGGTATGTGTGAGCCTACCCACAATTCTCCTTCATTCATACACACTGAGATCACTTCTTGACTACAGCAAGTTTCCTGTGTACAAGGATGCAATGGTCAATATTTCAACAGTCAGGCACCGTAGTATTGATGCACATGATCTTCTGGATGCACATACAGAATTATTGGAAAATCAACCCCTTTTCCTCGTGGGAACAGCAAATTTGTAAATTTTTCACCAGATATGTTGGACAGCCATTCATAATTTTATAGATCTGGTCTTTTGGGCAAATAGTTAATTGATGTGTTTTTTTCCATAGCCCCCCAAACGATTGTGGTATTTTTGTCTGCCCCCTAATTTTTCTTGGGGAACATGGGTGCCCCCTGAAAATCCTCAAGGCCCCCTGGAAGTAAATTCTGAACACTCCCTAAGCAAGCCATATTCAATTACAGTATAGACTCAAAAATATGATTACAAAGACGGTCAAATTAGCATAAACAGAAGAACCTAGAAGGACTTAATCGGTTCAAGATCGTTATTTGGACATAAACGCAGTCTGTGCTTCAATCGATCAAGTCCACATTATCTACTTTTTTAGCTTCAGTCACGTGGTATGTGTAAAGCAGTGCTGAACTATTCAGATCTAAGTTCTAATCGCTGTTGCTTTACATTGTAACCTTATCGGTCAAGAGGCTACGTTCGTAAATTGTTACTGGGAAACGAAACCGATTATCGAGTGCAGCTGTTGTGCATTGTGCATGTTGTTTCCAAAGCAAAGCGAGTCTTTTAAACCTGCTGGTGGCATTATTGTCGATCTTACTACAGTACAGATGTATCAGGTGGTGCTTGTAAAACATATGAGAGCTGTACATGTAGTGATTTGTGAAAGAATGGATGTGCTGCTGGCTCCCTAATAGATTTGGACCACTTAGTGCATCAAAACATTGAGGCACAACTGCAGGGAGACCTTAAAGGGACATAAGCTGTAAAAGCTTTTGGCAAGTTTTTCAGTATTCTGCTTCTGTATATTCTGACCCTAATCAGTTTGTCATGCTGAAATTTCGAGTATTCTTTGTCAACACAGCTTATATGTGTGTAGTGATCATTATTTATTGTTTACAAATAAATTCTAGTCCGGACTTGAATACAATTTTCAACAATAATAAGGTAGATTATACCCATATAGGTTGTGTTGATATGCTAAATACTTGGCATGAAATTACAGTTTAGGGATTCAATGCAGGAAGTGTAGTGAAACCACAAAACAAAAGTTCTGAAAAAATAGCCAAAAGATACAGCTTATGGAGCTTTAATAGGAATAAAATTAAAATGGAAAGAGAAATATTGAAAGAAAGAGAGAAATACAGAGAACCGACTTATCACCAAAATGATAATGGCATGATTCAATTCACTTACCACCTTCGTAAAGTTTCCTATCGGAGAATTTGGAGCCGGTGTAAAACCCAGTGGCTTGTTCTATGAGATGTCGGGTCCATGTATTGCCTGAACCAGGTAGACTTACTAGCATCGTTAACGGGAATGTATTAAGAGCGGCGAGCCGAACGGAGCAGTTAGTCGAACTCGAGTTTTTGTTTGCTGAGAGAAGACAAGACAACATTTGAAACAGGAAGCGAACAAAATGCGACTGTATACTTTCTCAATCTCAGTCTGTCCTAACGAAAAGTTATATGCAAAATGCAAAAATAACGTTGTACAAATTATGTTTTTAAGTTCCGATCGCGGTCCCTCATCTTGAAGCCTCTTTTAGCATCTTTTAGCATTAGTTTAATGATTTTACTTTCAAGCTTAAATAAGTTTGTTAGACTGTGTGTGTATACTGTAATTATAACTACCCGGTGGGACTGTATATGCAATTTTGAAAAACATAAAGGTTACACTGCGATTAAATGTTTGCCCAGACATTAAATCGCAGCCCCATGCGAACAAGCACAAACTGTGGATACTGTACACATCTGCACTGAAATTTTCACATAAACTGCACAGAGTAGTCCGATGTAATGCATAGGGCTTGAATGTTTTCATCTGTTACAGTGCATGTTGTGTTTCCTCTGCATCATTACCAATTTTTGAAAATTGCGGGGAAATCAAAATGACCGTTAAAATTTGATTTTTCTTATCAAATGTTTTACAAATGAATGGTTTCCTAATGCAGTAAAGGCCCATATCCCTTCAGAGGGTAGAATTCAGAGAAAACCAGGAGAGAATAGGAATATATTTTGAGGTCAACAAATAGTTAAAGCTATTCGGGCCTTCATACAAAGATCTTTCAAATGTAGCTGAGAAGATTTTAGTAGAATATAAGGAAGGGGCTAAGAAAAAACACACTATGATTAGTATACAAGCAACAAGGTATTACAGTTAGTGAAAACTGAAGTGGCCACTGGCATAAAAAGATTTCTGTGAGACAAACTTTTGTGTAATGGGTTTCAGTAGACATATCAGTATACTTCATTGCTTTTGAAAAAAACTCTACAGGTTGCAAGATAAATGGGCAAATCATGCTTGATTTCACTTGTCGCACAGGAATATGGCGCTGTGGCATAAAAATTAGTCTAGAATGGATATTTAAGCTTACCGTGGCGATTTTCGTCCGTCTTCTCTTGAGAAGATTTAACCGTGAAAGAGTCGAAACTGTTTGCCGTTTGTTCATTTTCCTCCCCAAATTATTACTCTGGAATTGGGCCATCCGACAAACACGAGAAGTAGAACTACAACAAGTGACACAACCACTACTCGTCTGACCATTTCAACAGGTATATTTAACGACTATGAGAAGTTTTATGTCGTGACGTGCCAAATGGAGGCTCTGAATTAGCATGGACGAGAGCTGAGCTGCGCATGCCTCGGTGGTATCGTTTTCAACTGATTCTGATGATGATAAACTGCCTCGTAGATTTTTAATGTGTAGAGCTGCATAAAATATGCTGTATCCTTGACCATAATTTAGTACAAGACTGGTATTATATTACATTTTTTTAAGTTCACCTCTGATGAGGCTAGAATAATTCTGCCCACATTTTGGTCAGAAAATAGATACATGCTTGACTTATAGTTTTCAATAATTTAAGGAAAAACCAAAACGAATGCTTGCAATCTTCTCATAAAATTTGAAAGTCATATCAGAAATGATATCAGATGCTTGTTTTATTTTAACGTTCTGCTACTTACTCTGTAGAATTTTAATAAAGTTTTTTGTAGTTTGACTTTTTTTACTCTGCAGAAATTTTCATCATTTTAACCATGTACGTTTTTAGCCTAATATGATTGTTTCTTACATTTTAGTTTGTTATGCTTTGCTGGTATTTTATCAATTTTAAATGTGTAAAGCGCACTGAGACGTATGTGTAGTGCGCTTTAAAGAAATAAATATCATTATTGTTATTGCTAAAGAGTTCAGACCTCGACTGGCAATTTCTTTGAAGAACAGTTTTGACAAATTAATGTGCTAAAGTATACAATGCTGTTAATTATGGCCCAATCTTAACAAATTTCAACATTGTGGCATCTTACTGGCAATTGTAGCTTGAAAATAGCAGGCAGTCATTTGACAGTCCTCTACAAGTCAGTTTCGACAGTTTACAGTAACGACTATTATTTCTTAGCACTACGTTTGACAATTTAGGCGACCATTCACTATGTTTAGAGATTTTTTCCATCCAACGATTGTCTCGTCATGAAAAGTTACCTCTCAGGGCTCACTCTCTATTCCATGATCACAACTCATTCAGGATGAGAAACTCGAACGCTGTTGACCTACCGATATCTGTACATTATAATCTTTACATAATCTTTATTCACTTCAACTTCAACTTCATAGTATTGCAGTGCAAAGGAAATAAGTGAAAATACAAAAGTCGTCGAAGTGAGCTAGAGGCCAAACGTAGTTATAATTAAAAAATCAAGTTTAGCCTCGATCTACTCTAATAAGTGTATGTACTAAGTATACAGGTGAATTTTGAAAAATAACTCTTAGAACAAAAGCTTCTCCAACTCTACAGGATACAAGAAAGTAGAATTCAGGTGGATGATTTATAACAACAGTTTGAAAAAGTAAAAAATCTGACAGAAGTTTTACACACAGGTTAACGATTTGAACGCGATTGGAACGAATTTGGATAATTGGACATTCATATTTTTCAAATTTCTCAAGAGTGTCAGGTACCATATATATAGCTTTCTCATAAAGAAATGTATAGCTTAAAAAGGAAAGCAGATGAGCTTAAGCTTATAATTGCGAATTAAATCGACATGTCGTCACTGTCCCATTATCACAAATTAGTTCCAATCGTGTTTTGATAAAAGTTTGTATTCTATTTTAAACATGCTTCAGACTTCTTTTAGTATTGCTTATGTAGATAATGGAATTATTCCAAATCTTTGGTTCAGAATACTTAATATAAAATTGGTCCGAATTGTTATAAGATTACCATCGGTTATGTGAAGTGTGTCATACACGTGTGCTATAAGGGTAAAATAATTTTTAAAATTTGGCGGCAACAAGCCGTTTACTGCATCATGCACAAACGAGCCAACTTGATAGTCCTGGTGTTTAAAAATGTCCAAAATGCCCAAAATAATAATTGCATCTCATAATTGCACGAACAATTTTTTCGGTACTTTGAAAATATCCTCTAAGTAAGTGCGATAGATATTTTTCAAAGCTTTCGAATCATAGGAAATATGAGGTAGTACAAGTCATTTTTAAAGTATTACAAGTGCAGAACGGGGTAATACAGGCCTCAACTACACACATGTACATTGCGGCAATGTATATTGTGTGGGCGTTTTGCTGACACAGTGTTTGTGAAATATAGAATTTTCTGCATTGATTTCAAAATTGAGATATACTCTGCTTTCAAATCCTCACCAGGGAGGAAATCCTCTCAACTACTTTTGCGGTGGGGATCGTACATTGTCACCAATGAATGATGATTGTTGTCTGTCTCACAAAGAATCAATGTGAAAATTTCAAGTCTCACAATTTATGTGAAGAATTACCAATCTCACCGGTGTCATACTTGAGTCTCACCTGGGACAACAATTCTCACCGTTCGTTCGTGAAAACAAAACCTTTCTCACCGACGGCAGTGAAAATAGCAATACTCTGACCATTTGAGAAAAAGCGTCGCTTGGCTTGCAAGGTTTCCCTATAGCGCTTGTGTGTCTCCCTTAATTTTTTATTGTTGCCAAGTCTATTTTGAATTTTAGTATCTAAATAAGTACTGTCCGGAAGGCTTTATCTAATCCCCTTCCGAGAAACTCCTTTTTATCCGCATGCCAAATGAATCAGCACGTCGTTCGTGGAGTTTCGCATGCTAACGGAACTACGACCCCGTAGCAAAATTCAAGTCAAGCTGGTGCCAGTCAATCGAAAACCCAATGTTTGTCTATTTTTCTGTTTGACTGTCATCTGTCCTGGATTCAGAATGTGTCCAATTTAATCAGACAGTGCATTCCAGTCATATACAATAGACGTATTGTTTAATTTAGCGATCAGCGGAGCAAAAAGTAGTATTTTCCGCGTAATCCGTCAGAGCAACCCAGAATGTAATCCATACTCCTCGAGCTCTTTCTTTAGCAATAATCTACAAAGATATACCCTATGTATATCACCATAATGATATGTTCCATATACAAAGATATACGTTGCGTATACCACTAATTTTGTGGTTTCACCAAAAAATTTCAGAGATTAAAATATTTTTGATGGAATATTTTAACCTTCCAGTATTGTCAATTTGAGTAGCATCTACGCCAGTATGTCTTGTACTTTTGAAAAAAAAATACTTTATCGGTAGGTCACTGTGCTCAGTTTTTCACACTTTGGTAAAATGTAGACAGGAATTCACAATTTGCATACTCTCTCATGATTGTCATTTTGTATGCTTTTCAGCTGGTGCCATTGACCTGGCCAAAGTTGAATAACCTCAAGTCAGATTAGACTGATAAATCCAAAAAGTCCACTGATGCATGTACAAATGAACAAATTTAAGAACTTGCCCTAGATATATGGCTCCACGACGCTCTACGAGGTAGTGTTGAACATCTGCGTGCAGAACTATGCAATACATGTTTATTTTTACTTTTCTTGCATTCCTAATAAATATGCGACTATATGATAATGGGGGGGGAGGCTTGAATACTTTTCATCATATAGACGGGGGACTTAAAAATTTTGGAGGATATTGAGGGGGATCTGAAGATTTCTATCGTGATTCCTTCACTATTTTTATTGAACGCAGGCCGTACATTGTTCTTCCTACCTAATTTCTTTGGAAACAGCCGTCGTTACAACTGTGTCGTTTACACCATGGTTGTTTACGGCAGCAATTTATTTCCCTGTCACATTCTCTGTTGTACATAGCAGACAATTTATATTGCATAAAGTGAACAGATAAATTTGTAGAATTGAAGGATAAATTCCTCGCATTAAAATGCTAAATATCACAGTAATACAGACTACACTGCTAGTACACATCTATTATCACTGACAAATCCAAAAACTCCTCTGATGCATTTAAAAATTAATCAATTTAAGAGCTTTTACACTCTTTCCTTTGCATCATCACATGCGGAGATTATGGGATGAGAAAACGCCAAAGATAGCTTGATCTCATCATTATGTCATTATTTGGTAATTTTTATGTCATTCATCAGTCAATATTTGCTCAAAATTTGGTTAGTTGGTCTTCATCATCTCAATTTTCTCTTATTGTCGTTATTATCTCATTATTCAGTATAATCCAAGCCTAG
Organism: Ptychodera flava; assembly: GCA_001465055.1. Taxonomy (NCBI): domain Eukaryota; kingdom Metazoa; phylum Hemichordata; class Enteropneusta; family Ptychoderidae; genus Ptychodera; species Ptychodera flava. The sequence continues at coordinate 13,010 of LD355949.1, forward strand.
AAGATAGGAGCCACCATTGATTGATATCGTTATTTGAAACTTGTGTTATATTACGCCATGATTGGATCATTTGGGTTTTATATGTACTAGTGGTTATTCCATTATTCACGGTACACGGTACCTCAGTGCTAAGTTGCTAAATAATGACGTCATCGTATAAACTATTTTCCCCTAAGTTATTATGTTGCTTCCCCGACTACAGTTGTGGTCTTCTGGTACAGATACAACCATTTGCAGTAATAGAGCGCGAAGCAGTGAACTGCAATAAAACTGCTCACACTGATTAGTTTCAGCTGTAGCCGTGGCCACTTTGGTGTTGAACAAGGCTACTTGGTAAAGACAAAAAAGTCTGCTTGTACAAAGGCAAAACTAGTTCTGTCTGAGGCTCGAGTTGTAAATGAGAGTCTACGATTGGCACCCTGTGTTCAAGATTAAGATACAATGTAACATTACCATGCACTGGTCCATGTACAAATCTTTTTTATTTCAACTTCCCCAGACAAACTGTCTGCATGGGACATACAATGTTGTCGACTTTGCCAGCTGGCTACAGCTGAAACTAATTAGTGTGAGCAGTTTTATTGCAGTTCACTGCAGTGGCTTCGCACTCTATTACTGAAAAGGGTAGTAATATCAATAGACTACATTGCTCTGTAAACAGTCCTTCGTTGAGGTACCGTGCTCCATACAACATTGAAACTGCATTTCGAAAGTATCTCTCCCTCTCCTAGATTTTGTAAATGAAGGAAAAATGCTTAATGACTTTCAATGATGTTGTATCATAGTATCTTTAATGTATATAGCAAGTTTCATCAACTTTGGTCCAGTCAATTCAGATATATATCCCTAATTAGCAAAGTTCATTTAATATGCAAATTAGGAATTGGCCAAAGTAAAAATGCTTAATGATTTTCAATAATGTTTTGTCATAGTATCGCCAATGCATGTAGCAAGTTTTGTCAACTTTGGTCAAGTCAATTCAGATATATATCTCTAATTAGGAAAGTTCATTAAATATGCAAATTAGGAATTGGCTTAAGCGAAAATGCTTAATGACTTTCAACAATATTGTATTATAGTGTCTTTAATGTACATCTCAAGTTTCATCAATTTTGATCAAGTCAATTCAGATATATATCCCTAATTATCAAAATTCATTTAATATGCAAATTAGGAATTGGCCAAAGTAAAAATGTCTTTTGACTTTCAATAATGTTACATCACATTATGTTTTATGTATATAGCAAGTTTCAATCACTACTATCAAGTTAATTCAGATATATATCCCCAATTAGGAAAGTTCATTAAATATGCAATTTCGCAATTGCCTGAAGTAAAACTGCTAAATGACTTTCAATAATGTTGTATCATAGTATCTTTAATGTATATAGCAAGTTTCATCAATTTTGGTCCAGTCACTTCAGATATATATCCCTAATTAGTTCATTAAATGTGTAAATTAGGAATTGGCTGAAGTAAAAATGCTTAATGATTTTCAATAATGTTGTATCATAATATATCCAATACATGTAGCAAGTTTTGTCAACTTTGGTCAAGTCAATTCAGATATATATCCCTAATTAGGAAAGTTCATTAAATATGCAAATTAGGAATTGGCTGAAGAGAGAAAATGCTAAATGACTTTCAATAATATTGTATCATAGTATCTTCAATACATGTAGCAAATTTGGTCAATTTTGATCGTGTCAAATCAGATATATATCCCTAATTAGGAAAGTTCATATTCAAATTAGCAACTATCTTCTATATCACCCCTTAATGGTTCCCACTGCTGATATATCTTGGTGTGATCAACATTTGTAGCAAATCTCATTAAATTGTGTGCAGTTGTTTTTAACGTATATCCGTTTTTTCTAAAATCATTAATTATGCAAATGAGCACAAAGTATGCAAGCCACGCCCACCAAAAACTAATCAGTTTTTGCCATTTTCTAACTAAATCTATGTACCAGATTTGATTCTGATCTTATGAGCCGTTTTTGAGATATCGGACCAACAGACAGACAGACAGACAGACAGACAGACATCGCTGCGACATATGCTCACGTGTGTGAACACGTGAGCAAAAAAAGAGAAAATGATAACGTAATGATCAAATAATGGCATTATTATGATGATATGCTTCAAATAAGGATATCAATACTGAATAATGAGATAAAAAAGACTGAAAAATCAGACAATAACTGAATATTTAGATAATGACGACCGAATAACTGATTATTGAACAAAATAATGACCAAATCACGACATAAAAAGACCTCATGACCAAATGATAGCATAATAATGATGGCACAAGTTCGAGATCAAGCTAATTTAGTCGCGCTCTCACCCCGATATGTAAGTACAACAGAGTAGAACATTTTAAAAGAGCAAAACAAATGCGTATCTCTAATATTCTGTGCTGTTAGTTCCTAACAAAATATTCTAATGCATTCAACGGTAGGAAAATTGAAACCAATATTTGAATAATCGGGTATGATAACGTCAGTCAACATCACATCAACATACACTTGATAAGGCACAGCTGTATCCTGTCAATACGTTTTCTTTGACCTCTATTTCCGATTTTTTTTCGTTTTACTGTTCGTTGTATAATGCACGACGTGTAACACGTGTTTATAAGTGTTTGCCTTAAATGGTTTCCAATCAATTTTTTCCCGTCTTCACGTTATCTGCAAGTTTTGCTACTAATGTCAATAATTTTGTTTTGCGTGTCGATAGCACGGTCATGTTCCACTACCCGATGCATGTGGAATTCCCAAGTACTTACCTTGTCAACACAACGTCTAGTCGTGAAAAATGCACTGTTATTGTTTCTATATGAATTCAAGTCTAGGCAAAATTCACCAGTCAACAATAAAATGCAGTCTGCAGATGAGCAGACCGAGCTGACAAGCTGAATACTGTCTTAACAAAAGTTTTGGGCGAGTAGAATAGGAAACCGTACTTGACATTAAAACACAATAACGAAAAAATCATACGATACAATTTCTAAAGATCATCAATTCTCATCTAACCATAACGCTTGAACACTCCAATACTCCATCGGAATCCGATGCTAGCACAACAAAGACGAGTGGAACATATGGACTGGGCTAAAAGCACGCATCCTGGAGCGAAAGGCTATGCCCAAACTGTACCTTTGCCTCAGGGATTACTTTACTGCAGACGTGTTTTTCATTCGCGCTGTGAAATGCATCTTACATTCCACCTGCCGCAGAAGGCCAGCATGGTAGGGTTAATAATTTGTAGGTTTAGCATTGCAAAACATGTTGCATACGTTAGGCCAAGGCTGCATTCACAAACACCTTTGGAGGGGGGGGGGGATTCAAAAAAATTCTCAGATTTTTTTAAATGCCCCCTGACAAACTCACATTGCGTTAAAGTCACCCACCCTTCTGATTTGCTATAATTTTGAAGTCCTTCCCTCAAAGGAACGCAAAATGGGGTCGATGTTGTGCTTCGTCCAAAAATATCAAATCATAATACATGAGAGTCCATTGTGCATACTATTAGCACTCTTCCCATGAAAAACAAGCTCTATCTCTACATTTATATCTGTTTTGAAAATTCATGTAAATATATTTTTTCTTGGAGTGGCTGGTAAAAAGTGCGTGTATGTTAAAAAAAATGATTTTTGGATTATCGATAATATTGCTTCCCTGTACATGATAGTATAGGAGAAACTATAAATTTTTTTTCAATGTGCATTTATAGACGTTTGATAATTGACATAAAGTTACTTGATTGGCATAGTGTGGTTACCAGTTGACATTGTACAAAAAGTTAAGTTTCGAATTCAGTAGAACATGTTAATTCACTATACATGGTACTCTATGACAAATCTGTAAATAATATTATCCTATATAAACTAGCAATATCTGTGCATTTATAGACGTTTGATAATTGATATAAATGTACTTGATTGGCATAGGGTGGTTGTTACCAGTGGACATTGTACAAGAAGGTTAATTTTGGAATTCGGTTGAAAAGGGTGATTCACGATACATGGTAGTCTATGACAAAACTCTGAATAATATTATCCTATATATTACTATTAATATCTGTACATATATAGACGTTTGATAAATGATACAAATGTACTTGATTAGAATCGGATAGTTCCAAGTGCATGTGTGTACAAGAAATTTGATTTTGGAATTTCCTACCAAAGTATTGATCAAGTATACATGATGAAACTTAGAACGACTTGAATCTTTATAAAATTTGCCATACTTGTGACCACATACGGACGTTGGATAATTGATATAAACGTAATTGATTGGAATACGGTGGTTACAACAAGTGTATATGTATACTAGAAATTTGATTTTGGAATTTCGCCGAAAATACGGATCCACTGTACATGGTAGTCTACGACAAAACTGTGAATAACTTTAGCCAATATAAAATTATGTCTCACATGACCATATATAGACATTGGATAATTGATATAATCATACTTGATTAAAAGGGGTGGTTACAAGTGCATATAGATACAAGAAATTTGATTTTGGAATTTCGCCGAAAATACGGATCCACTTCACATGGTAGTCCACGACAAAACTGTAAATAACTTTAGCCAATATAAAATTATGCCACACATGACCATATATAGACATTGGATAATTGATATAATCATACTTGATTAAAAAGGTGGTTACAAGTGCATATAGATACAAGAAATTTGATTTTGGAATTTCGCCGATAATGTTGATCCACTATACATGGGAGTGTATGACAAAACTGTGAATAAATTTGTCCAGTTTAAAAGGAGCAACATCTGTGCATTTATAGACGTTTGATAATATGACAGAACCCCATGACCTCGTAGGTCGCTCTGTGGCTTCCGCAGGTATTTCCCTCGGGATACACCGTATCCCCCGGGAAATACCTTCTGAACGCCTAAAGAGCGACCTCCGAGGTCATGGAGTTCTGTTATTATTACATGTACTCCCCTATTTTGTCGATCGCCGTCGAAAAAAACCAGCTAATCACAACACAGCCAGATTGCATATGGATTCTATATAGTGCGCATCGATATACTGTGAATGGCCATTTCATCAAATGATAGCTCACTGAAATCAGTCGTACTGAACTTGTCTGCAAACTCAAAAGCATCGCATCGACCGATAGCCTCGGTTCACATAGAATTGCATCAAACCTGCATCTCATTGAAAGTTCAAATTATTCAATCGGTCACATTTTACCTGTTCCAAAGGTTAACTTCGCAAGTTAAAACAGTTAACTTTGTTCTAAAAGTTTTTTTTGAACATTTGGTCACTAATTAGTAACCCATAGTGCTCAAGAAGGACCGTCAATAACTATAATACATTGACTTTATTTATTTATAATATTCGCAAGTAAAATTATTATTATTATAATACAAACTTCGTTAATTTATAGAAATAGGATACATTCACAGTAAAAGCAAAAAGGTACTCAAATTCAAGAAGATTCTAAAAGGTACTCAAATTCAAGAAGATTCTACGTCTTACTGCCCATTACATTCATTCTGGACGTGTACAATAAGTTTATGTTGAATTCATACTTTAAAACACCTGTTATCATATGTACAAAATATCATAAAAATCATTGTAAATTTGTTAATAAAAAATTGTTGTAAATATATTTCAAATTGTTGGTACCTTTTCTTTGTTCATATCAGTGTTTTCTACTAATTTAGGTTTGCCTATATTAAGTCATTGTGATTTAAATTGCTAATAGGGTAATCATATTTGAATATGCATGTTACATGATGTCCGTACTTTACGTTCTTGCACCATAACATATTTCTAAGTCAGCCATTGCATGCCATTGCCATCAGCTTGATTGTAGTGTTCTTGTCCTCACAACTTTGAAGTATTGGCTTGCATCATAGGCTTCAAGAACTTGTAGTAAGAATGGTGCACCTACACAAACAAAGCGTTTTTGAAAAAAGTGACAAAATTAAGTCAAATGCTCCTACGGAACAAAGCTCGAGGAAGGTCATATCAAATTCTTTGCATTTTTGTGGCATGTGCAATCCCTTTCAGGCATAATTCAGAAATTATTGGTAAAATTGACATTCCAATGTTTCCTTTTGTGAACTTTAGGAATTTACAGGCTTTTAGTAAAGCCAACAAGAGCTCATCTGCAAATTTAAAATAAATAGGGACAATAAGATTATTTCTTGATTGAAATTTCTGTCATGACTCCGTTTCTTTTTCTTTTCTTAATTAACAAAGAATATGCTTTGAAAGTTCCCTTAAATAATTAAGTCATGACAATGACATACTCCCCACTTGTAAAATTTGTCACTGGAAGTGACTTAATTGAAGTCGATATGATGCGTATGAAAAAAAATGCCTGTCCCAACGACCTGTCTGTGACTGATACCAATATTGGAGTGCATCGTAAACAAGTAGACATTAAGATGAATGGCATAGGATTATGTCGTTTATCAAGTTGGACAGAATTAGGTATGTCATGCCCTGGCTCTCGAAATGTCAACATTCAACTAATCTGCAAGAAACTGGTCTAGGCATGTGTGAGTAATGACTTTTGACATAAAAAAACAGAATGTTAGACATTAATCAAAATTACCCAATGTTCATTACAGTAGAGACTTTCTTAGCTATAATTAGCTATAGATACTGCTAAATGACGTTCTTGACTAGTAAATATTTGTATGATCATAGAGAAAGATAGATAGAGTAGCAACGGGTATTGTTTAAGGCGTGAAGCGGTTACGTAACCCATCCATGTTCGTCTCGCCTCAGGTTGCTCTCGCCTCTCTTTTCCGAAGAGTGCCGACCATGAATTCTTCGGTAATTTTCGGATTTTCGCCAATTGTTAAGCGAAAGTATGTTCGGCAAAGTTTGTGTTGTTGTTGTCGTGTGGTGCTGAGCAGAATTGACGTGCTGGCGAAAACGGGAGTGTTTTGAGCTTCAGGAACATGAGTTTTACCGTTTTAAAAATTCCTCTCATATTTTTATGAATATATAATGAGTGTGTTTGAACCAAATTTGAAAGCCTTTTATCGATACTGTCTGGTTTTACTCA
>LD355949.1:78570-98460 GCA_001465055.1 Ptychodera flava
ACAACAACAACAACAACAACAGCAACTACAAGAACAAGAGCAACCAAATCAGCATGTGCCACCTGGCCGCGAGATCCCGGTTCCAGGACCACGGGCCGGCAACCGACGACCGCTTCACAATATTGTCAGGGAAAGTTATGAGGCATATCTGGTTCAAGTTATTATGCAGAGATTGCCCAGAATTTTAGATCAGATTGAGAGAACACTTGAAAATATAAACAATTCTTTATAGAGTTATTTCACTTTATTGTCATTAAAAACAGGATATTTCATTCTCATATAATTCTGTTTGAAGTGCATTATTCGCGAATATAATATCTTGGGTCAACTTTGTATGAGAAGGCGTCCACACCCTACCCCTCCCCTCGCGCCCATTCTAGCTCCACCACTGTCTGGTTACTAATTATAGCGAGGCTTGGACATTTAAGGTCCGCCGTACACCACACACCCCTAGTCATCAAATCTCATCTCAATTCACACAGTTAAGTTCAGATTTGTTCAGATTTAACGACTGAAATTCCACCAATGTGTGCCTGAAAAAGTGCGATCGCAGTCGTAGAACCACGTGCACTGCTACGACTGTCCATGACTGCGTGTGTTGAGATGAGTCCGGGCGTGTTGTTTCGGGCAGTGTGTGCCACTGGCCTAAACAATGAGCGTGATTCATTGCAGCACGCTCGATTGTTGCTCCATTCCATATTTGAGACCAAAATAACGCGAAATACTAAATGACCGGGCGGAAGTCTCTGTTTTAACCAATTTGGAAAAAAACCTTTAAAATATAAAGGACTAAAAATGCAAATTTGTCAGCCTTTCAAAACCGTTTAGGAGGCGTGTTGAATGGAGGTCGTGGTGAATGAACTCTGTTCAATCTGTGTTCACTGTTATTCCTTGTATTTCAAGGACGGGAGTTTAACATGGTGAATATATAATGAGAGCGGGGCGCCAGCATTTTGAGGAACAACATTAGCTCGTTCTTTCCATGCAGTCAATCAGAAAAATGAATATGCAAATATTTCGTCACTTTCGTTCAGAAAATCAAGAAAAAGAATGTGAACGAAAGGAACGAAAACGCTGTCGTCGTTTTCGTTCAGCCAATCAGAACAAAAGATTGCATACGAAAAGAACGAACGTTGCAGCGTCTAGCCAATCATAGGGCGTGTATCGTTCCTTTCGTTTCGTTTCGTCATGCATTTAAGTTCGCTTGTGAGACAGAAACTTAGTGTAATTAGTTTCAGTAGATAACATTTTATAGGTAGCAAGATGAATCGGCAAATCATGCTTGATGTCACTGTCGCACAGGAATGTGCCACTTTTACATAACAATAGAGTCTAGAACGGATATTTAACCATACCTTTGCGATTTTCGTCCGTCTTCTCTTGAGAGAATTTAACCGCGATGGAGTCGAGAATGTTTGCCGTCTGTTCATTTTCCTTCCCAAAATCTACTCTGAAATAGGGCAATCCGACAAACACGAGAAGAAGAACTACAACAAGTAACACAGTCACTTCTCTTCTGACCATTTCAACAGGTTTATCTAACGACTATGAGAAGGTTCGTGTCGTGAAGATCCGAACGGAAGGTCAGCATTTGTAAGGACGAGAGCTTAGCTGCGCATGCGTAGGTGGTACCTTTTCCCAACTGATTCTCATGATGATAAACTGCCTGGTAGATTTGAATGTGTAAAGCTGCATTAAATTTGTTGCATCATTACCTTTAGTACTAGACCGGTATTATATTTTTTTAATGCTAAGCTCTGATGAAGCCAGCATAATTCTGCTCACATTTTGGTCACGGAAACAGATACATGCGTGCTTGTAGTTTTATGATAATTTAGGGGAAAACCAAAACGAATGCTTGCAATTTGTTCACAAAATTTCGTAAAGAGCATTTTAACAAGAGAATTCAGATCGGCGATTTCTTTGAAGAACTTTTTTGACAAAAGAGTATGCTGACGTAAACATTACTGCTAATTATATCCCAATCTTAACAAATTTCAACAGAGTGACATTTTACGGGCAAGTTTAGCTTGAAAAATAGCTGGCAGTCATTAGACAATCCTCTACAAATCAGTTTCGACAATTAAAAATAACCACTATTTACTACGTTGGACAATTTAGGCGGCCATTCACTATGTTTGGAGGCCTTTTTACCTCCAACGATTGCCTCGTAATGAAACAAAATCACCTTTCAGTCTGGCTCTCTGCTATTCTGTGGTCAGATCTCATTCATGATAAGCACGCGATTGGCCTACCGATATCGGCGATATTTTGTATCGTCTATGGTAGGCGTTTTGCTGACACAGTCGTTGAGAAATATAGAGTTTTCTTCGTAGGTTTCAATAGGGAGATATACTCTGCTTTCGATCCTCACCGGGGAGTACTGGGTACATTCTCATAAGTGAATGATGATTATTTCCTGTATCACATAAAATGGTGAAAATTTGCAGTCAAAAATTTATGGAAAGAATTACCAGCTCACCGGTGTCATACCTGAGCTCACCTAGGACAACAATTCTTTGGCGAAAGCAAAAACCTTTCTCACCGACGGCGGTGAAAATAGCGAAAGATTCTCACCATGAGAAAAAGCGTCGCTTCATACTCTTGACTTGCGAGGTTTCCCAATAGTGCTTGTGTGTCGCTCTTCGTTTTGATCGGCGCCACTGTAGTTCTATTTTGAATTTTAGCATCTAAATAAGTATGGTTGGGACCACTGTTGCCTTAGCTTTGCTTCATCTTGCCCCCATGGGGAAACTCCTTTTTATCCCCATGCTAAATGAATCGTGGAGTTTCGCAGGCTGTTCGCTTATTCGAAGGAAACAACAGCCCCAGCTACATATTTTAAGTGTAGCTGGTGCCACTCAATTGTAAACCAATTTATTTGTCTTTTTTCCGTTTGACTGTCACCTGTATGGATCAACAATATGCCCAGTGTATGCAAAAGAAGTGTTTAAACAATAAAAAATTATATTTTTCAAGCTACAGCATCCGAAAAACGGGTGTGTAGGCTTGAGAAATTTTATATTACTTTGTTTTCTTGGCTGAGACCATAAAAACTTAAAGAATTTACTCAAACTGCTTTTAAACTGCGAAAAACTCTTGAGTCCGTATATATTTTCTATGGTAGGTCGGGTTACTGGAAAAACATTTGTCTGGGTTTTTAATGCCTTTTTAGCGACTAGGATAACACTGAGAAAGGTAAGTGTCCAAAGTATGCTGACGTCTGACAGGTTTTGTCGTTACTACACCCGTAACAAGTAGAATTATGAGTCAACATTTCACACCAGGGCACTTAAAGGGATAACATCATATTTGTATAAGTTTTAAAGAAGGTAACATTGTTTTCCTCATGCTGTTCCCCGAAGTACATTAATTTACTGATTAATAATCTTCCAAGAATGGCACGTTGTGTACAGTATACGATCATGATGTTATCGGTGAGAAAATGAATATTCATTTAGACTTATACCCATGTCTCTCTGAATAACATTGGACATTGCATAGAAATGTGTTTGTTTAAAGATTGAACACAAGGCATTCTGATATATTCTGTTAATTATCAGTGAAACTTTTCTCAATGACTTTCACTCTGACACTGACTTTCTGATCGATGGCCACGACTTATGCAGAAAGGATAGGGCAACAGGTATAGGAGGTGGGCTTCTTGCATTTGTGAAGTCACAAATTTTGTTCAAACGCAGGAGAGATCTTGAGTCCAATTCAGTAGAGATGATTGTTCTCGAACTTGAAATGAAAAGTGCACGCCCACTGATTGTAGTTGGAGTATACAGGCCACCCGCTTCCTCAATTTCAGTAGACATCGAAATTGAATCAGTTATTGAAACTCTTTATCTTGAAGATAAAGAAATTGTCGTCTTGGGAGATTTCAATTTTGACCTATTATCTCAGAATGGTAACAATCACTATATTTTTAAGTGTATGGATTCAATGAATTTTACACAGCTTGTCTCTGTTCCAACCAGACCAGTGTCGGGGACTCTCCTTGATCACGTGTATGTCAGTTGCCCACAGAATTTTTCATCTGTCTGTGTTGCTGAAGTTGGCCTATCTGATCATTATCCTGTTTTTGTTGTACGACGTTTGAATGCATGCTCTGATACCACTGGTTCCCATATTACGATTAAGTCAAGACAGTTTCGTAATTTTATTCCCGAGCACTTTGTTGGGGATCTGGAATCTACCTCATGGCCAGATGTCCAAATGTCTGATGATGTGGATACTACTTTCAATAATTGGACTAACTCCTTCAGTCGTATTTGTAATGCGCATGCACCGATTATCACGAGACGTGTGAGTAGGATTAGGCAACCACCATGGTTCTCTCCTGAAATTCTGGATCTTATTCGTGTCAGAGATTACAATCTTGTGAAAGCCACTCGGTCCAAAAACCCCAACGACTGGCTTGCGTATCGTTCGTTACGGAACAGGGTTGTCCATGCAATTACCTCTGCTAAGCGACGTCATTATCGTAGTGTCTTCATAAACAACCCTAATAACGCTTCTGTTCTTTGGCGTTCTGTTAATGATATTTTGTCCCGTGGTAACAGTCAGTCTCTCAGCTCAACTTTCTACCATGATGGTAAGAGGCTGAAAAACCATGGGGATATCGCCAAGGCTTTCAATATTCATTTTACTAGCATCATTGATAAGTTTCGTCAGCATTTTGACAACACTCGTGATCTCAGTATAACCAAAGCTTGGGTTAACTCGTGCCATGGTGACTCTTCACCAAGCTTCCGAATTCCTCCTGTCACTGTTGACTTTGTGAAAAAGCATCTTTCTTTGCTCGATGAAAAGAAGTCTCCTGGTAATGATGAGCTCTCCTCAAAATTTCTGAAGATTGGTGCGTCGTGTATTGCTGATTGTGTTACCAGTATTTTTAATATGTCAATAACAAATGGGGTCTTCCCTACTTGTTATAAATGTGCCCGTGTTGTTCCCATTCACAAGGGTGGTTCGAAAAGTGATGTAAACAACTATAGGCCAATTTCGATTTTGCCCTTCCTCTCTAAAATCCTGGAAAAGCATGTTTACATTAGCCTTTTTAACTATTTGCATATGAATCATTTGATTGTTGAGTCCCAATCTGGCTTCAGAGAACGTCACTCATGTCACACTGCTCTGATTAAACTGACGGATCATCTATTTTCGAACATTGATTCTGGTCTCTTCAATGGTTTATTATTTTGGATCTACGTAAGGCCTTTGATCTGGTTGACCATAATATTCTAATAGATAATCTTGCTATTTATGGTGTTTCCGGGTCATCCCTCCGTTGGTTTCGCTCGTACCTGACAGACAGAACTCAGCTTGTTCAGTATCTTGGATGTGAGTCGGAGGTCTTGCCAATTGTTAGTGGCGTCCCTCAAGGGTCTATTCTCGGCCCTCTGCTTTTTTTGATTTTCATCAACGACCTTCCCCTTTGCCTTAACACGGGTGAGTTAGATATGTTCGCTGACGACCAGACTTCGTGTGTTTCAGGTAATAGCGTCGATGAAATTACTTCTCGTATGAACGATAATGTTGTCCCAGTCTCATCGTGGGTTTCTAATAATGCTATGGTTGTCAACACGGAGAAAACTAAAAGTATGGTTATTGCTTTTTGCCCTAAAATTAGACATGTTACTAACACTGAGGCCTCTATTTGTGTCACGATACAAGAAACAATTATCTCCAATGTCTCTTCTTACATCCTTTTAGGCGTTTCAATTGATTCAACTTTAAGTTGGGATGTTCACGTTGATAACCTGTGTAAGAAACTTTCTACCAGAATTGGTATCCTTCGCAAACTACGTCCATTTGCCACTACGAGTACTCTTTTGGTTGTGTACAATGCTCTTTTCCTTTCTTTAATTGATTATTGTTGCACTGTTTGGGGTAACACTTCGAAGTCAAATCTTCACCGTATTTACAAACTCCAGAAGAGGGCTGGAAGAGTAATTTTAGGGGTTGACATTAGTGTTCCCTCACGAACTATCTTTTTAACTTTGCACTGGTTGCCGATTGACCTTCGTCTTATCTATTTCACCGCATTATTGACATTCAAATCATTGAATGGCCTTGCACCCTCTTATTTGAGTGACGTTTTTCATCGAATTTCATCAAACACCCGTAATACCAGTCATGGAAATTTGTGTGTTCCAAAATTTAAGACTACCACAGGTCAAAAGTCTTTCTCTTTTCGTGCTGCAAGTACTTGGAATACAATTCCCCCTGCGATTAGAAATACCTCAACTTTAGCCACTTTCAAAGTAAAGTTGCGAGATTATCTTATGACGAAGTTTACAAATGAGGGTTCAGATTTAGATTAATTTATTTCTTTTTGTTGCAATGAAGATGTTACTCATCCTTTTTTGAACACTTGCTGTATTTACATGTACATTGTATTTGCTATTTATACGCATGTACTTTTTTTTCGAGCTCACAGAGGGCTCTGATGTAAATTACAATTTGTTTTGTAACTCAGATTACCCTCTTTAAATAAAGTCTAATAATAATAATAATAATAATAATAATAATAATAATAATAATAATAATATAATTTTGGTAGAAGAACAATAAATAAAATTGCGTTTTATTTACAGAACAAAAATGACGGAAGATACATACAAGCTTCAAGCAACAAACAATTAACATTTTGCCTTCGTAGAACCCATATAATTCGCAGATATGAATATTTTTATTACTGAAAAACATCACTTGTGATGACCAATATTTCAGGCCAATGTATGTGGAACATATTACACTTTCTGAACGTTGCTTTACCATTCGTGCAATATGACCATATTCATGGACAGAAGCTGTTTTAAGGTAGTATGTGCCTCGAAAGTCAAGGCCTTAATCTTATGCTCAAACTCTCCCAATATAAACTTTTAGTCATCTTCTTTGAAAATTAAGCAGGGCTAATTGTGCAAAGTTTGGTACGAGAGAAACAAATCACCTGAAATTTACCAATGTTTGAATTTCAAAAAGGCATCCATCCCAGTTCTAATGCTATGGAAAAAATAAATGTTAAGTTTGATAGAAATAATTCGGTTCAAACTTTACCTATCATAGGCTATTCAGCGAGCTTCGAAGTGAGCCCTCACAAGTGGTATGTCGGAGAGGTTACTGTGAACATTTGAGTCCGAATATCTGTCCTGAATATTCTGAATATTCAATTTTGATTGGTTCAGTATTTCGGTTGTGTCCTTTCAAATCGGATATAAACGCTCCGTCGATATTCACGGAATGCTTCAATCATAAAGACCAAAGAGTATCATTTTGTCAGTAAATGATTTTCACATCATTTTTTATATAAGATAATTTGATATTTAGTCTCGGGGAGGAGGACTGATTGTTTAGTATTTTTAAAATTTTTCCAGCTATGTTCAAAACGCGTCTTGTCTTGTAATCACGATTTTTTTCGGTGAATAGGTTACCTGATTCTAATAATATCAAGTTTCTGTTTGATACATTAGACGACCACAACAAAGTTTTCGGCTAGGGTAAAATTCCTGCGTCATTTGTCTCATCTTTGTTCTTGACTGAAATCGATGTAATCAACATCTTAGAATCTTACCTCTGCACTAGAATGATAAATTCTTCGCAATAAAAATGCTAAATATTACACTTGTAGAGCGTACACATCTATGATGATCACTAACATCAGTTATTCTCTGTCAATTCTTTCCTTCGCATCATCACACAAGCTGTGACATTCAGAGATTATGAGATGAAAACATAGCGTGGATAGTTTTATCTCTTTGTTTGCAAATCATATCATTATTATTTTCTCATTATTTGGTTATGCGGTCATTTTATATCGTTCTTTGGTCATTGTTTGCTCAATATTTGGTTATTTGCACCAGGCTGAACCATTACACACACCAATTTCTCTACATTTTACATGCATGAGAGGGAACACCCCTCTGACGCATTCCCTTTCTGCCTCTAGCGTGTTCTCCACCAATAATTCTGCCCTCTCAGGCATCCTAAGGAAACCCTTTCATGATACCCCTCCTCATTAAACAATACTTATATATGTTGGATACTGGTTGTAGCATTAGCTGTTATATGTATATTTTGTTGTGACTTTGGATTTCATTTTGTTGGTTTCACCTTTTTACCCGTCATGAGATAACCGATGATAATCTAGCAAGGTACACCAGGATTTGAAAGGTCTTTACTATTTCTGTATTTTTGTAATTCGACAAATACATGATGTTAACTTTTCTAAGTGTGTGTTGGGAGGGGTCAGTCAAACTTTTCGTGTTAGAGAGGGAGTTACTCAAATTTATCATGGCTGGAGGGTGGAACTTGAAATTTCAGAGTTTCCGTTGAAAGTCCATCGTCTCCCAAGGCCGTAAAAGATGGCGGCTCCCCCGGCGGTGGCAGTCCCCGGGTTGTTGGGTACCCATGCTTGTTACCCAAGTTTGAAAAGTACCCCCTTTCCTAGAATATTTCTGAGAAAAACACCCCCTATTTGTGGCAAATCTGGGAGAAATTAGCTGTAAAAAAACATACCCTTATTTTCGAAATCTCGGAGGTTTAATGTTGATGTAGGGATGGACCCTAAGTGATGGGCATGTATGTATACGTCATATGTACATACAAACGTACGGTACTGTTTTTCATTTTCTTTGTGAGTGAGACTAGACCAGATTTAGTGTCCTAGGGAGATTATGAGTGGACTACCCATAAGCTCGGAGGTTACTCTGGAAAAGTACCCCTTTTTCTCGATTTCACGGACCTAGAATCTCCGAGATGACTGAAGAAAAACACCCCCTTTTCCGTGAATTTGGTAACGCGCATGGGTACCCACAAACCCAGGGACTGCCACCACCGGGGCGGCTCCCTTATGCCACGATTCGCGGTACACGGTACTTCACTGCTAAGTTGCTGAATAATGACCGCATCGTATAAACTATTTTCCCTTAAGTTATTATGTTATTATGTTGCTGCAATTGTGGTTTCCTGGTTCAGATAATATCAGTAGACCACATTGCTCTGCAAACGGTCCTTCGTTGAGATACATTGCTCTATACAACATTGAAACTGTATTTCGAAAGTACCTCTCCCTCTCCTAGATTTTGTAAATGAATGGGTGATTTTTGATCCACTTTACTTCAAAATGAGTATATCTTTTTGGGTGAAAAATCCCAGGTAGCGATGTTTTGAATTTTTTGAACAAGCATGAGTACCTTTGTAGCCGTCTTGTGAGTGCCGTCGACGGGACTGCGAGTGGCAGCGTCATTTGCCGTTCCAAACGTCCGTAACACCCTGCCGTAACGACGTGTACACGACATCTGGTTATCATCTGTACAGCATGATTAAGTCATATAATCACGTAACCACGTAATTACGTAAGTAAATAAGGATAGAACAATGACCAAATTATCACTACAATAACTACAAAAGTGACAAATCGAAGTTGTGGCATAGTTATGATGAAATACGTTCTAAATAAAATTATCGATACTGAATAATGAGATAAAGCCAACCACTAACCAAGTAACAACTGATATACAAGAAAATAATAACCAAATGATCATATAATGACGTTGTCATAATGATGTTTAAATTAAGGATATCAATACTAAATAATGGGATAATAACGACTGGATATTGAGATAATGACGAGCAAATATCTAATTATTGAGCTAAATAGTGACCAAATTACGGATGAGACGCATATTTATTTTGAGAAAATATTGCCACTAGTGAACAAAAGATCTTCTAACACACCTCATCCGCAGTCTGTGTTCTAATTCGCCAATTGATAGTCACGTGGGATGCGTTCTTTTTGTGCTGATCTACGTAAACGACGTCATCAGGCATCATTTGTCGGAACTGTTGCCTGCCAGGCATCAGTTCGGAAAAATGATGCCCGCTGACGTCAAAAAACATTGGCGCATGCGCGAACTGGAATGTAAACAAAGATGTCGTCTGCGGCGGAGCGAAACGATATTCGAAAAATTTCTCGGTTTATCCTACTCTCTGAAGAAGAACTGAATGCTCTGGTTTCCAACAAGGACTCGAAACGAACGAAAACGATAATCAATGGTGCATTGAACATTTTGCAGAAGTATTGCGACCCTGTCGGGAAAAATTTTTTTTGCCGAACCACTTCAACATATTACATCATTCATGCGACAAGTTTTGTGTATAGTACGTTCTTATGCATGGCTACGGATGAGGTGTGTTATAAAACACATATTGACTGGCCATGCGGGCGACAGCATACGTCTTTAACCCCTCGGGCCTGTGAGTCACCCCAAAAAACAGACTGTTTCCCGAGCTGTAGGCCGAGGGAAACAGTCTGTTTTTGGGGGTGACTCACAGTCCCTTGGGGTACAGACGTATGCTGTTGCCCTCATGGCCAGTCAATATGTGTATACTGTTGGCCATCGATTTTGTTATATTATTTTGAAGGGTCACAAAAGGTCATACTCAATATAGTACCTGGTGATTACGCAGAGTTACTCTGTCTATGCTATGCCTTGAAATGCCTTGTTCAAATATATATCCCTGACAAAACGATTTTGTACACATTTTGTTCAAAGTATCAGAATGTTGAGCCTTTTTGAATCATTCGACATGGGTATGGTGTGTATTCATTGCTTTTACACACAGAATGGCTTGATAGTGACTATGACCTCTGTGACCTTGATAATGAAAATATGCCCTTAAATCCATGGTATCAGGATAAAGCTAGATTGGCTGCACCACAGGTGCAGCCAATCTAGCATTACAATTACCACTCATTTGCTGACACCCGTCTTGTCTCATAATATGATTGCTTTGTTTTACTTTTTTCTTTGAGATTGGGGCCATGGACTAGATTAGTCTCTATGGACTATTTCCATGGTCCTCACCAGAAACATTGTAACGAGGTATACCTTGACACTTGTTTTTTGTGTCGTAGTTGTTTTTTCTTTCTGGTGAAATAAATTTGATGATTTGATAAAGAAAATGAATGAGATTTTTGGTGCTACAGTTTCCCTGTGTGTCTGTAATTGTCAAGTCTGAACGTGAATGCGTACAGCTCACTAAAACGGAAAAAGACATAAGAGCCAGAGAGGAAATTCAGTCTGTCAAGGAAACATTGTGAAGTGAGGAAAAAGTTTCTACCTGATGTTTAAATATCTGAAGGATCCGGCTCAAAACTGAGAGAAGTCAATCTTGAGGACTTCAAAATTAATAATTCCCTTAATGTATTCAAATTGCTTAAATTGGATGCATTCATCTATTGTTTTCAGAAACATTCAACATTCAACTTACCACCTGATACAACTCTCCTCAATTTTAAATGCATTGTAAAAGGCCAGTTTGTCTACAACAGCATCATCTAAAGTCCTAAAGAGACAAGAAAACGTTTGAACATCTGACAAAGTAAAATACATGTACAGTAGTGAATATATTAAAGTTATCGCCCGAAGGGCACGTCAAAAACCGTGACTGAATGATGCAATTTGTGACTTTTCTCATGGAAAAGAAACTTCAAATATGCAAACATCCAGACATCTGATATATGTCTGATATATTAAAGTTACCCGCCCGAAGAGCACGCCCAAAATGTAGGTCAATTATGAAATTCGTGGCTGGCGTGATGTATTTTGGGCAAGTATGACCTCGTGTTGTAATTCAAAAACACACTGATTTCCTCCCCCTCCATGCAGCATTTCAAAAACATGGTGACCACCCATCACCAAAGTTAAAAAAAAGGTGACTCTCTCCATGAATCCAAAGCCCCCTCCCCAAAGGCCGAAGTAACTGACCAGTCCCTTTGATCTTTCACGTATACTGTTGTATCGTGTACGTAAAGCAAACGGCTGCCTTGTGGTTGGCCTATAACAATGCAACGAGACTTGCTTTTCAACTTAAAAATGGCTGTAGTAGTACTGTAATACCTGTCCGCCGAGAAATATTTTAAGTTAAGGTACGCGGAACATCGCATATTTTCGTTTTGCACACTTTTCTGGCCATTGCATACGCAAACAGTATAGAAAAAGAAAAGGCTCCTCCCAGCACCTTAATCGAAATGGCTTGCTGTACATACTAAAAAAACATTTGAAGTGGTGTTGTGCAAGTTCTCAATGAGTGATGATCATATAATGCATGCCAGATAATGATAAAGAACTGTTTTGTAATACCACCTCTTTTACTTGTCTTTGCAAACAGCTTTGTTGATCGCCAATGAGAGTTTAAGTTGTAACCGTCTCATAACGTCGTCTTTTCTTCCCTGACAGTGAATACCTATGCAGGAAAGCAGACTTGAGTTATAGCAGCCTTTGAGAATCAATACAATATCCAGATCTCTTTCACTGCAACACAAAGGAGAGGAAAGATGCATCGATGTCAGACGTCAATCTCCATGTAGGTCGTAAACGCCCTTTGACATAAGGAGCGTAAGGATGGGCCAATTTGTAAAGAATGGTTATACATTTCTCTACACTACCTATACTCAGTAACAATCTTTCATATTCAGCGGACAGTTCGAATCAAAAAATGCATAACGTCGTTGGAGGAAAGAAGATGTAAGACTTCGATGTGGTGTAACACTTAATCTCCATAAGACCAAAAGCCACGTACCGGCATGAATAGGCCTATAGCAATCATCATTTCCGTCTACCTGTCTTGACTTATGAATTGAAATAATGGGACAAAGACATTCTTTTTTACTTTTTCTATGAAATCAAAATATATGGAATAATTGCATAAAGTCATTCAGTGTCATATGAATGTGAAACTGTATAAATTTACCCCTTTGATTAATACAAGTAGATGATTTGTGACCGGTAGACATAATAGATTTCCTATGATAAACAAATATTGCCACAATGTAAGGAAAAACTAATATACATATCTATATGAAAGGCACCGCCGGATAGGAATTCACCGGTAAAGTTTGCATGAGGTCGATGATTTTCAGGGATAATGTGAATGAGGAAATTCAACCATTTTCCTTGGCATTGGGGAGAAGAATCTCTATTTGCTTGTCGTAGTTGCCGGACTATTTTGGATGCATGTCCTTCTTTGGTCAGTACCTCTAACTATTCACCCCATCGTATCTTCAGGGACTTTAGTGCGGCTTCTGGAATGTTCAGTTTGCCATTCGTCTTCGAAACTAGGGTTTCTGCATCGAGGTCGACCAGCTGCTGGAGCGTCGTTTGCTGGAGTCTGCCCTGTTCGAATTCAAGGAATTCAGGGTCACTCTTAAATCCCTCCGGGAGCGAGGCGCCAGTCTTAATGACATATGGATGCATGCAATACCGGATAATAGTAAAGACAACTTTTCAGGGCGGTATCCGCTGCTCATTCGTTTTGCTCGAGCTTCAAGACTACGGTTATGTTGCTCCAAAAGTGTGTTGTCAGAACCTATATAATCCGAAACACCAGTCTCTCTTCTTGTGGGATTTATTGCCGGGTCAAGAAATGCAGCGATTTCCCTGATCTTTGCTCTCACCCTCAGACAGTCCGTTTTGTGGCGTTTCCAGTCCGCTGTCTGGCACTCTCATCCGCAGTACCGTGCCTCCAAAGAAGATGCACACATTCTTGATGAGGCTGTGGTCTTCGTAGAGTGTTCACAGGTTGGCTTGCTCATTACATGCTTAAAATAAACTTTAAAAATTAAAAATGCCCGCTTTACCCAATGTTAATGCTGAGGGCTAAATATTCTATTCGTTAAAATAACGTTGGTGAAAAACAACGAGCATATTGGCATTGTAAACTGTCGTCGAGGATACTTCTACATCAAAGGCCGTTTTCAATTGTTTCCCTTATTTCTTTGATACAAATAGGTACAGAAAGTATCGTTACTCAAGATAACGTAATTCTGGTCCAAAAATTTGAGCTCTTTAACTGGAGTTACAATGAATTCCGTGTATATGATAGAGACAGTTTCTTGTGAAAAATGTTAAAACAAGAACTTAACAACTTTTCATTTTAGCGTGTATTCAAGATATTGCCGAAAGCCGGCGGATGTGACCCTTGGCAACTAGCAAGTTAGTAACTCGTGCTCGAACAATAACAAGTTAACATAATTCAATGATCAGTTCAACAGAGCTTTTGTTTAGCGAAGATATGCAGCTTTCTGTCGCAATCAAGAACGTATTTGATTCCATTACCAATAAGGGACGAGATCTCTAGCTTTTGATAACTTTTTTATATTCCGCGAAACAAATAAACTTTCTTATTCATAAGTATATTAACATAAAATACATTATTTAGCGTCGCAAACATTGTGCATAACAAACAATGGCAAATAGAGTTTTAAAAATCGTTAAAACCAACACTATGTCTGGATTCGTCGTCGTACAAGCAAATGTCACCACAGTACAGGGCAAATCCACACATGGGACACTTAACTGTTCCCTGTTGACCACACCGCTAACAGTCAGCGATTGCAGAGTAGTCCATGTTTCTTCCAGGACTGGTAGGTACGTACTGTCAGATTTGAAGCTGGTTGCTTGTAGTTACGGGGTGGTGTAATCTTGCATGCCCCTTCATGGAAAAAAATGGGAATCCCCTTCTGCGCATGCACTTTCCTTTCCGCATAAGCATAGCTATTCGGAGAATTCCAAGTCCAATATGACCTCAGTACTACTCGCACACAACATGAAAGTATTCTGGCCCTGCTTTCAACTATTTCCGCACATATGTAACGCTCGTTCACGTTGATTAAAATAGCTCTTGTTTCCTTTTCAAAGAGTTTGAAGACATTGTAAATAAAATAAACGGTTATTAATTTCAACTTTCTCTATCAGTAGTACCTAACACGCTCCAGGACCTAACTCTAGTTGCAAGGTTAAAGATGAGATATCTACTATTGTGTTCGAGTCGTCAAAATGAAAATTCACTCAGGGTATTTGACTTTTTGAAGAGAAAAAATGCAAACATACATAGATACATAGATACATACATAGATACATAGATACATACATACATACATACATACAGACAGACAGACAGACAGACAGACAGACAGACAGACAGAGTTTCTGCCTGTGGATATTTACTTGTCCCGAATCTGTCTATAGCTCAGTAAAAAGCTTCGTGCTTTTCCGATTACTATATGTGTTTGTCTGTGTGTCGTCTGCTCCACGCACACTGTGTTGTTCGGTCGCACACAGAATTGTAACATCTAAGTCGGTTACTGTGACTTTTGGGGTTGGAAACGGTGGCCGACTGGTTTTATGTGAGGCCTAGCACCTAGGCGATGTTGCCGTGAGTGTGTGGGGTTCGAATCCCGTTTCGGTTATAGTAAAACATATATATACATACATACACACATACATACATAAATCGGACATACATAAATCGGACACATACATACATACATACATACATACATACATACATACATACATACATACATAAATCGGACACACACGCCACGCAAACCCGTCTGGTGATCATTATTCGCCGTGAAAAACAATCAAACTGCTTAAACGTGACCAAATAAATAACATCGATCGATGATTATAGTCTCCCGACATTTAATGATCGACTTTGGTAGCTGAAAAAAGGAATGAATACCATATCTTGACCCCAAAATATCTTATCTCTTTATCCGGACAGCGGCTACCATGGAGGCACTCTTTTGGTACCTCCATACTACTACGCTAATAAAAGCGTTTTATCCACGGTTTTACCCGTGGTTAATTGTATGAAATAAAATTCCACCTTAGTCATTATCGTTTTTGTTGTTCTTGCCTTCGACTGATTCTCCCAACACACTTGTCAGATGTCGACTGTAGTGAGATTTTTCTAAGCCGACAAGACCACACGGTACCTCATATTTAAGCAGATCGAAGGAACTCTGGGAACATGGAAAAAGAGATCCCTGACACTCATGGGCAAAGTTCAGATTTTGAAAACCTTCGCCCTATCACAACTTAATTTCGTCATGAGAATGACCACAATAACACCTGAAATTCTTAAGAGATTTGAACAGCTTATCTTCAATTTCCTCTGGAATGGGAAAGATAGAATAACCAGAAAGGTAATGGTCAGAGGGGTCTCCGAGGGGGGCTTAAAGGCCCCGATGTGAAAACTACGCACAAGCTTATGCGTATAAACCTTATTAAAATGGTATCTAGATGAAAACATAGAGCACCCCTGGAAACTCTTTCTAGACCATCGCCTAAAATCTGTGGGTGGAAAGTACCTATTCAAGTGTAACTTCGATATTAACTCACTCAGCCTGCCCCTACCGAGATTCTACCAAGAAATGCTTGAATCCTGGTCGGTCTGCAATGTTGCGGTCAATGACTCTGAGATTGACATTACTTGTCAAACAATTTGGAACAACAGAAATGTTCTAATTGCGAGGGCATTCTGTCTATAATCCAAAGCTAAGACAGAAAGGGTTTGATTTAATATTTGATTTACTTACCGAGGAGGGGTATCTGTCATGGGAAAAGTTAGCCAACAAAAACCTCCAAGGGAACGAAGTCCTCCTTCTTTATGGAGCAATCACATGTCTCAGAGTTAGGTGGCCAGAGCAATTGCTGGTTGAACCGGTGTTTAAAGGTGAATACGAATATGTGTTTTTTAATTGTAACTTTCGACCCTCCCACAAAGTTACCAGGGAGAGCATCAGAAACGCCATTTACAGTAAAGAGGAATTAAGTTTAATTAATGAACGCTATTATGAAAGAGAATATGACTTTACCGGACCATGGTCTCCCATATATAGTCTACCATTTAAGGTAGCCATAGACACAAAAACACGTGAATTCCAGTTCAAACTTCTTCATCATATTCTATACACAAACTACGATTTATCTAGAAGAGGCATGGACCAATCACCGCTCTGTTCATTCTGCCAAAACAGCAACGAGACACTAGATCATCTTTTCTACACCTGTAAATTCACTGAGACCTTCTGGAACGAGTTTCACACATTTTTCGAGGAATCTCTCAGTTTGTTCACTAGACATAACTTAAATGAAGTGCTCTTTGGTGTTGACGGGTACTCTGACATTCATAATCACTTGCTACTGTTAGGCAAAAGACACATCTATGCCATGAAAATGAAACAGAGTAAACCACACTTTGCAGCTTTTATGTTGCAAGTGAAATTCAGCTACCATCTAGAGTACGAAATAGCTCTGGAAAAAGAGAAATTAGAGAGACATTGCAGCAAATGGATTTCGATTTTACACAAAATTGTAGATAACTAAGCATTGTACTTCATTTCAATTTAAGTTCATGTTACTAAAGAAAATGTTACCAATAAAACAATTTAAATACAAAAAACGTGTTTTTTTTTCTACCAAATTAGGGGTTAATGAATTGTCCAAAATATTGAAGTATCTGACGATAAAACAACTTGAAAGCAACAAATTTAATATGACACGGACAAAAACAATGGTGACACTAATTCTCGAGAACTATCCTCATGGATTCTAATGAAAAAAAAAACTGACAGCGAGAAAACCTAATCACAACAGGCATGGTTTGATAGAAAACTGGTTTCGCGTGAACTGGGGCCTACTGGGACTTGAAACACCTTCATTAGAGAAGTTTTAGTCACTAAGTTTCTCGATGCTCGAAAGAATGGGTTAAAAATCATGTCATGCCAATATGAAAGGTAAATATATATACCTACAACGAAACAACATGTCACTTCATATGCTGTTAACTTTAATTAAAATTCGTTCCAGTACTTGATATAGCCCGACAAAATGAGTGACCGAATACGATGACAAAGTGTTATGTTTATGTTTCCCGACCGCTTTAGTCAATATTATGTGGAAACCAGACAGAGCGAGCTCAGAAAGAGAGAGAGAGAGAGAGAGAGAGAGAGAGAGAGAGAGAGAGAGAGAGAGAGAGAGAGAGAGAGAGACAGACAGACAGACAGACAGACAGACAGACAGAGACGGACAGACAGACAGACAGACAGACAGACAGACAGACAGACAGAGACGGACAGACAGACAGACAGACAGACAGACAGACAGACAGACTATGGTGGAGAGGAGTGGAGACGGAGACAAATAAGACAGACAACGCCAGAGAAAGAGGGTACGAGATTTAATACTTACATATAAAGAGAGTGTAAGCGCAAGATTGAGACAATTAGTGCCGGATTCAAAGACATAGTGACGTATATCTGGAGGAAGAGAGAGTCCAACAGTCACAGTGAAAGGAGGGGAACCGAAAAGTGTTACTGACCGATACATACTGTGAAAAAAGCCTATAAGCACAGTCACAGTTTAATTCAAAATACTTATTTCGTAGAAACTGTACATAATATAATCTTGTGCTATTGGCCCATAGGTCTCCAGCAATCGTCGCAATATTGTCAAGTTGTACTGTCCAGCAAACATCTGGAATACGCAAGATTTTCAAGTGTGGGTTCAATTTAGGACAGGGTGGAGTTGTCCGCTGTGCAATTGGAAATAGATGACACTGCCTTTGAAAACAGATCACAGCTGGACACCGGATGTTCCTGTAGGCACGGTAGTGGGTCATGACCTTTGTTCACAAGTACCATTGATACCCTTCTCATGCCATCCAATGCTTTACATTTCATTTGATCTGTGAATGCTTCATACGGAGCTACTATATCATCAAGTTTTCGGTGAAAGTTGCCTTCCATGTTGTGCTCCACACACATTTCCCGCTCTTTGCTCATGGTCATGTTCAGGAACTTGACAATGCGCCGTACTTCTACCAGAGTATGTTCTTTCAGGTTTTCGTAGTGAACAACCAAAGATGGCACTTGCAACTCAACGAAATTGTTAACAATGTTTTCAAAATGATTGAGCTGAGCTTGGCGATTCCAGTCTGAAACATGTGGAGAAGTATAATTTATTGGCTATGAGTCGCCGCCGGTAGACGTCGAAAGATACCACTAATTCCAAAATACAAAATGAATTGAGTGACGAAATATTCTTGTCGATAGTCTCAGATATTGAAATATTATTCCCGAAAAACCAAGAAAACAATTACCTTTGTCGAATCGTAGGGATCTATCCCATGGTGCAGCTTCAGTAAGGCTAGACGTGAGTTTCCGGTTTCTTTTCGCGATTGTTGAGTCGATTGGATTGCGAATGATCAAAATTGCTGCTTTGCTAATTGAAGCCAAACGCGACACACCATGCACTTTTACCGTTAATATGGTGCCTGCCATGTAGTCCTCCAACTCACCGAGTAATCCTTAATAAGAATAGGAAAAGCAATATTATAATAAAGTATTTTAACATTCAACATTTGTTAAAATTCTAAAGCGCCAATTCTGCAATGAGGTATTCAAAAGCTCTGTACACGATAATTATAAGTTATAGCAAATATAATGAAATCAGAGCCTTCTAAAAATATTTACAAATGTTCTCAGCTTTCGTTTGAATTAGCCAAATTATTTATAAATAATAAAGTCCAACACCCAGTTCACTTGGTCACCAACTGATGCGCAGAGTTCACAGGCTTTGTCAGACCTAGGCAGGTCTAGGGTTTTTGTTTATGATGTCAAAAAGTTGGACAAGAATGGAAATTTTTGTACAGAACATTTTGCATTTACCATCATGGTGCATCTAACAACCCATTTTGTTAAACAAGGGCTCGTGGATAATTAAAACACATGCACGGTGAATGCCATTTCTACGTTTGTGGGATTGGCTGTATTTCGAT
This sequence comes from Ptychodera flava, assembly GCA_001465055.1. NCBI lineage: Eukaryota > Metazoa > Hemichordata > Enteropneusta > Ptychoderidae > Ptychodera > Ptychodera flava. The sequence goes on from LD355949.1 coordinate 98,212, forward strand.
TACCGTGCGAAAAAACATGCATTTATGTATCGCAAATATCGCGCTATATTTTTAGCAATCCATGTACAGGCCAGTGTGACACTAGCGCTACAAAACTGTATTCTTTTGACATGCATGTGGTTCAAAGTGCGTATAAAATAATGTAACAATCATTTTGGCTAAACTGTTTTAAATTCAATTAATTCTATTAGTTGCGTCATTGTCGAGTTGGCGCTCGAGTTGGCGCTGAACAAAGGTTGATTTTAGAGG
>LD355949.1:124889-153535 GCA_001465055.1 Ptychodera flava
TTAGAGCCGGGCTTCTTCAGGACTGATCTATTCGAGACCGAAACCATGGAGCGACGCCTCAACGACATGTGGAACAACTTATCTCCGGAGATCCGAGACGAGTACGGAGAAGATTGGTATCGGAAATGTGAGTTTTCCGATTGTATATTAAATCACATTTCTCTCAAAGTCTGAACAAGATGACGTGAACTATTTAAACAATATTGCTGAAAAAAGTTTCAGTGAAGTATGTGACAGAAATTACAAATACTACAAATTATCCCATTCTGCTGACGTCTACCGAAATTTAAAAATATGAACAACGCGACCCACGTTTTCTCTAACACTTCCTAAGCCTATCTGACAGGGGTTATAATTTTTGGTTTCCGTGTCATACTCTTCAGTTTCAGAGACAACATTGAAAACGACGAGGGAGAAAACAAGCACGAAAACGTACCGAGTCGTCGACTGCATGGAGCACGCCCTCACATCGGTTCACCCACGACCTCGCTACACCGTTGGCTTTGATGCCAAGCTGCTATTCATTCCGTTGTCACTGCTTCCGGCGGAAATTCACGATTTCATTCTGCAACTTTTGTCAAAGGCGGTTCCGCCTAAGGGTGCATCTCGTTAAATGAGGAGGACTGAGCAAGGGCATTTAGCTGTATAGTTTCAATATAGTTTCTGATATCGTCAATGTGTGCGGTAGCTAGCTATTCATTGTCCTTGCTCCGCTTCCTTGTATTAAAACGCTAATATCCAGCTTTTCAACACCGTGTATTTGGGAACCATTGTCATATCTGACAAGATAACATACAATTTTTACTTTCATGTCATTTTTGGTTGCAAAATAAAGGGATCATGGTAAACCAATCAATCATCCTAAATGTAGATGCATATGCCAACGAACTGGACCATTTAAAGAGTTAATGAACTGATGATAATTAAAGGTATACGGTCACCTGTAATACCCATATACGGTCAAAGGGGCGTTCCTTGGTATTCAAAATGCCCATGTAAGGACGCTGTTTTTAAAAAACGGCCACCCGCTTAAAATCTGTGTTTGGTTAGATTTTGTCTTTGCATGGTAACTGTGGCAAAATTGGAACAGGTGACAGTATACCTTTAAATTATTTATATTGTCGTACTTAAAACTGCTAAACTCGCTGTTTTTTTAACAAATAGTGAACGTAAGCATTAAGGTTATGACTCGACTTATTTGAATGAATTTCTTTCTAAACAAATGTCAAATTTTTTTAATCAATCGCTGGAGGGATAAATGTTGTATTGTTCATTCCACTTAGGCCAAGAAAAATTAAAAGTTTGTGCCTCATCCTCGTGCGCGTCAATTCATACCCGCTGCTTCAACCTTTTGTTCTGCTCATGAGGAAATAATATAAAAAACACGGCAAAAGTACGCGACGATAGTGCATATCACAGTGCTGTATAAAACAGAACTGTAAACAAAATCACTGACACTAAAATCCTATTCAGAACTGTAAACATATGTCACTGTTATATTAAGCTGTCATAACTGTGCATTGCTGCACTAAAAGTCAAACCACAGAACTGGTGCTATATACAAACACTAGTACTGCTGTGCATTTATCTGTGCGTGCATTCCTGTGTTGTATTCATGATTTTGCGCGTCCTTGTTGGTTGAAGAATAAAAAAATGAGAAGAAAAAACCGCATCATTTTTGCGATATGTCTAGGATGAGAAACAAACTTTTTTTATTTTTCTTGGCCTCCGTGAGAAATTCATTTTAAAGAATGACAATTTCAGTGCAGTGATAAATGGATCAAATAAAGAATAGCACTGCAGACAATCAAGTTCAGTTACTTTCTTTTCACAAGGAATTCGAACATCCTGTTTTAGCTAACATGGCTGTATTGAGATCTAGCACCTGGCCGTGGTCGAATGTCACATCTCCTACGACCCTCGGCTCTGCCTACGCGCCCGTGTTTATACACAATTTCCTATTTGACTTGCCGAGTTTAAGGTGGAACGTAATAAGTGTACACTGTGAGGCCCGAGGTACAACGTTCAAGCAACCTCGATTGACATACAACTTGACAGACGCGTATACGTTTGCTCAACCATATAACAGCATAAGCCTGTACGGTATTGTGTTATCAAACACCTATAATCTGGTCTTTATTCGCTATACCGTGACCCCTCGGTCTACGGCCTCGGGGATAGCTATGTATTTCTGCCTACGTGCGGCTCCTGGGGGTTATGAACAGGCGCTAGATACCCCTGATGACCAGATAATAGATGTTCAAAATTGTCTTCTCACCTATCAAACAACCGAGCTTTTTAACTTCTTTGGATTTTCTCATTAAATTAACTTAGTTTTCTGATTATACAACTTAAAGTCAATCAATATGGAAGTAGCGATTAGCTTGTCTAACTGTACATAGCGGGAATGCTTAATAGAACTTAAAAAAATGTTTGAGGATGGAAAGATTGAAACTATCCTCTGTCACAGTGATACAGTGCTTTTTTCTAGGTGGGGAAAATTAGGCCAGAAAATGGGAGTGTTTCCAATGATCAGACCCATCACTTTTCAAATCTGCCAATTCTTCTCCCCCATCCATTGAAAAAATTCCGGGAAGACTGAAACACGTTATATTGTGTCTGGAGTAGAAGAACCATGGCCGTAGCAATAACTTAATCTTTGCGGACCAAACATTTTATCTTTCGGTCTCTCAAAAACTGAAGCTTTGATGTCTAGCCTTGCCAACAAACAAGAGAGAATGCACAACAAATAGAACAGATTGTCCACCCTATGTGGAATAAACATATTTTGTGAACAAAAAGTCAGACGTACAAAAGATAAAAGAAATGTCAAAATTAGCCTCAGATAGGGTTTTTCTGAAATTCTATAGAACTAACATCTGTTCGATAAAAATTGCAACCCATTTTTTATCGTAGCCATATGGTACCCCATCCCTCTATCGCCCTATAACTCGGCACAATTCAGAATATAACGAAAATAAACTTACTGACGCAATGTGCACTGCGTATACAGTGATATATCATCTGTACCTCTGAAAGCTTGTTTGCTTGGTGAGTCTCTGCATATGGACTAAAATACAAACATTTTCAATGGTTTACAGTTTACGATTTACGATGGGTCGTTTCGTTGGCAGATGATCATAACTCCTTCTGTAACATTATTCTGATTCAGGATCATTCCAGAACTACGTTACTTTTGATTCTCTGGTCGAAATCTTACTCGTCGTCAAGGCTACAGAGCTTGAGAAATTATAATATTATTTTGCCAGGAAAATAATTTCAAGAACTCATTCAATTAAATAAGGTCTTTTACATGATGTTTCGTTTATGAGAAAACTTTTTCTCAACCATTAAGCGGTTTCTATTTTAAAATAATATGAGTAACAAGAGTAACAGTGGATGTCTTTGACTTAGGCCAGTTTCCTCATTATTATTGGTTTATGATCGGCAATATAGGTTACCAACCGACGTAGACCTAAAATCCGCCTACATTGTTACCGTACCCATCTGGTTGCTGCAGAAGTAAACTTACAAAGTGGAACTAATCGAATATATTTCAAGTTTCAAGAGCCTGCTTGTATATTTCCTTCGGATTCCACTACACAATTTCATAACCGATTTGGCATGGTATATCGGTTGGTTAAGGACTGGACAGAAATTAGTGTGGCGCGGGTAGTGTATTTTGGGGTCGGTTGCTATTTTGTGCACAAGCATTTTTGAAGGGCCATGAAATTTTACGCATGCATTTGCGGAAGGGTCACCATTTTTTGCGTAGCTATTAATAGTCAAATGTGGCCGATATAGTGCTTCGTTCATAGATATCAAATCATAAAAAATAAGTCTGTTCAGCAAACTATTGACCCCCAATTTCCCCTGCAAAGCAAGCTATGTCTGTGCTTTTATATATTTTTGATGATTTATGTAAATGTGCTTGGTTGAAGTGGGAGGTAAAAGTGCATGTGTGTACAATAAATTTGATTTTTGAATTTCATAGAAGGTGTTGATCTACTATACATGGTAGTCTATGAGAAAACTATGAACAACGTTTTCCCAACATAGAACAAGCATTATATTACCATGCCCTGCCTATCGCATTTTGATTGGTCGAGCTGAACCACGTGACTGACTACAAATACACAGTAATGGTCTGTTTACATGCCTGTGAATATGAATAATAAGATTAACAACTCAAAGTATCGTAACTTTACAGCTCCGAGTCAAACGTAAATCATAATCAATCACAAAATAAAATGGAGCAATTGTGGGCCAAGTTGAGATACTTTTCTCTGTAAAATATCTCCGGATTTGCCAATATTTTACAGCACGCGTGACAGTGCGTCGCGTATTGCTCAGTTCTTGGGCCCAGTTGTCGTTCGCTCCGAAAATATTTGCAAATTTTGACGGTTTTCTCAGGTTCGATGATAATATAATGGAAATAACAGACTCCGCTCTCACCATTAACGTTTATTTATGGGCGCGGGCTCGAGGAAAGCCAAATTAACGGGCGAGGCTTTGGCTTTCCTCTCGCCCTTGCCCATAAATAAACGTTAATGGTCAGCGCGTCGCCCGTTATTTCTATAGTGTTTGACAATCGATACAAATGTGCTTGATGAGAATACGGTGTTTGAAAGTTGAGGTGCAAACAGCAAATATGATATTGGAGTTTCACTGAAAAATATCAATTCACTTCTCTGGTTGTCCAGGGGTAAACTATTAAACATTATTTGCCCCCAGGAAAACGTGCTATATCTATGCATTTAAGGATAAATAATGTTCAACAGTGACTTATAGGCTCTAATAAGTTTCTTGACAAATAATATTGCTCTCTGTATAATTACAAGTCAAACTATGACACAGCTACTGTCCCTTTTGATGTTGAGTAAACAATTGTACTGCAAATTGTTGATAGAATTATTGATGGTGAAATTTGATATTTTTTCATCAAATTACTAGAAACGTTGCATGAAAGTAATTATGTTAGGGTAAAAAAGTATTACCTGAAAGTTCAAATGTAAAATGAGCAATTATGTTATTGATATGGCCTATGACACGAGGGGGGGGGGTACTTTTTTTGCAAAAACTGTTGAAGGGCCAAGGTTTTTCGGGCAGCGTCATTTTGAAAAACACCGGCCCCCCTACCTCTTTAATTTTTGTCCAGTGCCTTAGAAAACGTCACATTGGCAACCAGACGGAGCCTCCAAGCCGCCACAATTAGTCTGGCTTACACACAAACACTAGCGGATAGGTAAAGGTCAAACATCAAACACACACAATATTCGAAGTTGTCTGTAATGTGAATTGGGGTGTGCCTATCTGCCATTGCTGTAACCGTAACTCTATGGACAGTCAATGAAAATATAGACAACCCAAAGCAAAACAGAATTAATCAAACTCTTCATCCGTAAGAATGTACTTTCACTAGCTAGTTGGTGTAGCTTGTAGACTCTGCCTTCGGCTCTCGTGAAAACACATAGTGTGTTTTTCAGAATTTGCGAAGCTTAGTGGAGGGCGTCTGACAGTGAACGTAATGCAGATATAACCATAGGGAAAGATTTAGTCGTCAATGCATCATGACTTTGAATTATTTACGGTAAAATTGAGAAATCAATTGACACTTTATATCTTTCCTTTGAACTCGGACCTAATGAGAAAAATGAACACAAAAATATCAGCATTTCTAATTCAATTGCAGTGACATTTTCCGGTGTCTCCTTGAACTAATCCGTACACTCACTTTGTGACTCATGCAACGTCAGTACTATTTTTGCCGCAATGTATAAATAAAACAGCGCTTTTTTCAATTAAACCGTGTAAATACGCGAACGGAGTGTGTGACTCCGTTTTGCATCAAATACCAGCAAGCGTTAAGTAGTTTTATTAGAAAAAACTAGTTTTAGTGAGTCATATAGGGTTGCATAGCTTTCTTAAACTGAACTAGCTTTAGTAAGTCCAAGTTACGTTGGTTTACCTTTACTGACTGAGCCGCAAATGACTGATTTTTTCGTCTGAGGAACCAAAATGATGTTATCACATCTATTTCCGTCTGTTATTTTTTTCGCGAGAGCGAGCTCATTATAATATGAATTTTAACATCAATACATTACTCATGGGGAAATGTAAATATATTATAAGTGAGGATCGCCACAATATATCAGGAACCAAAGGGCATTGTGAGGGATTTTCATCCCACATTTCCTACTGTACGTCAAGACTGATACAAATCCATGGGCTGGCTACAAATTTCAATCATTTTCGCCGCTTTCTTCAATACCGGGACAGGTAAGATTTTCATTTTTCTGAAATTTGTTGACCGTTCCTGATATTTAGGTCTTATGAGTGCAGTAAGTCAAATATGATTATTTATCAAGCAAGATAGGTGATGCACAAAGTTCACTATGTCCCAATAGACCTGAAAAGTCTGTCTTCCATTTCGTCATCTCAAACAAACACGATTGGAACTAATTTTGGATGATTGGATAGTGAAGTAATGTTGATTTAATCTACAAATGCGATTCATCTGCTTTTCTTTTTATATTACACACTTGTTTTTATGAGTAATTTGCGATATTGCAACATTCAGATATATGGCACCTAACACTTTTGAGAAATTTGCAAAATATGAAAATCTAATTATCCCAAATTAGTTCCAATAGTGTTAAAAGCATTATTTCTACGAAATAAACCCTGTGGGTAAGCAGTTCTCATCCATTGGTATTCATTTATTGAACTGGCGTATAAGGGGTCAGCGCCTATGTGAAGGTCATCAGAAATTTTCCTATGTTAGAGTGCACACATACCAGCATGTTGTTGCGATGAGTTTTGGAACCTATTGCTGAGGTTTGTACATGGGTAAACTGAATAAATTTTGAGACCTTCGGTATTTGAGAGGGTAAAGCATCATTCATAGACCATCACTGTATAGTAAAGCTCTCTATGGTCATACAAATAATGTTCTTTGAATAAAAATAAATGTTATCAAGTTAAAACTCATTTATGAAAATCTACTTCTCGAATATATATTCTAAGCATGAATTTAATTTAAATACTACGTTGTACGCAGATATGATATATATATTGTCTCCGGTAGTGACTTTGGTTTACAGTACTGAATGCGCTAAACGTGTGCACTGAATGGTTGCTTTAAAACATCTTTCACAGATTCTCTGACTATATTCACCCCATATGAGGCGTTCATCGGGCCCAAGAGTTACGATGATGCCAAAGCGTCGTGTGAAGCCAGAGGGATGACCCTAGCCAAAGACACAACCGAGTCGAGCCACTCTGCCTTACTTGCTGTCGTTAGGGCTAGAGGTATAGGGAAAGGAGATGTCTGGATTAACGGCATCCTGGATTCAGACGACTGGTGGATCACTGATGATGGAACTGCGCTGAGCAGTGACGGTTTATGGGCAACTGGAAAACCTGATGGTAGTGGGCGTTGTTTGCAGTTGCGGTAAGATAAATGAAAAAATCATTACATATGTTATGATTGGGAAATGTTTGCCTTAATTAAACTAAAGAAGTTTTGATACTTCATCAACCTACCACTGGTGGGTCTATTACTCAGAGTGAAGTTACGGACTTATGTTTCTTGCTATCTATTATCTTTAACATTGATAATTTTTGTTGATGAATTGTTCTCTGTTTATCAGGGCTTCTACGGAACATCAATGGGATGATGACCTCTGCGAAGTAACCAAAGCTTATGTTTGCGAACCTGCAGGTAGGGGACACGCATTTCCACCATTGTACACATTCTTAAAATAGCATTGCACAATTTTAGATGGTTACCATGCTATAGAGGAAAAATTTACCTTACCGTGTTATTCTTCGACCGATCCCTTTGTGTCCTACATTAAAGGTTATACTTTGAAGAAAACATGGCATTCTACATGAGATTGGAGATCTGATACTGATGAATAGTACATACAAAATGTTCGAGATCCTGCTTAACAATTCATCTTTTTACGATTAAATCACTGTGAGTACTTTTTGACAAAGTTTTATTGCTTGACGCGTAATTGATTTATCCCGAATGTTTTTCATTTAATTTTCACAACATAGGAGAAATTGTTGTATATTTTTGATTATGTATCTTTAGTTGTGCAACTAAGTTTCTGTCTGTTTAATACCAAATGAATCTTGTACTGGACGAGTAGAACAACGCAGCCACAAAATCAAATCCCTTAGAATATAAAGCACATTCGTTTTCTGACACACTTTCAAAGTTGAAAACATTCACACGTATCGATTTTGATCATTAGTAGAGAATATAGCAACAACGACGTTTCTGCGCTGAAAAGGTGCATAGTTCGCACATATGTTGTAAATGCCAGTGATGAGTGATTTTATATTTTCAATTTATCAAAGACGTCCTTTGTGAGAAAGGATATATTTTACAATGAGGATATGAATTTTATCAATTTGTGTACAGAATAATGTAAATATGTTAGGCGTAAGTTTTGCTGCTAAAATAACACCTTTTCATTAACTCATTCACGTCAGCATATGGAGACTCATCGTACGTAGTGTTCAGTGAACCGAAGGGTCAGCGTGAAGCACAGGCGGCCTGCGAAGCACTAGGCATGACCTTAGCAAGAGATACAAGTGTTGGTTCCCACTATTCAATTGTAACAACCCTTAAGGTGTATGGTTTTGAAGGAACAGACGTCTGGATAGACGGTCTTCGAGATTCTGACGGTGCGTGGATCACTAATGACGACGCCGAGCTACCAAGTTACCATCCGTGGGCAGATGGGGAACCTAATGGGAGCGGTCGCTGCTTGCAGCTTTGGTGAGTAATATTTATACATTTACATAACCATTGCAAACCATTACGAAGATACCGTTTGCCATCACTACGGACCAGAAACTAAGTCTTAATGATACAGTATATAACAGATTGAGCCGCAACTGAAATATCAAGGCATTGGTCATGATGAAACTTGAAAATATTTTGAGGAAACTTGAACTGTCAAATATTCGTTGTTCTTTATCTTTCATACCATAGGTCTGCTAAAGGTCACCAGTGGGACGATACTTCATGCTTTTTCTCCAAAGCATACATATGTGAACCCGCAGGTAATGTACTGTTGTTAATGCCTTAGCTGCAAGATGGTCCCTCACATGTGTTTTGCTCCTTTCACTGCTTTTAGTCTGCTCTCACAACTCTTCTCGACTCTTCTGGTTCATATTCAACAATGTAATATACTAGCGGAGTAACACAAATTCTTTATATGACATTGAAATCAATAATATTATTATCCTAGATAACTCAGATGCACACTAATTCGATAGCTATGATAAAAATCCAGCTTTCTGTGTTGTGTTATGCAGTTTTCGTGGCTGCGGTACGTTGGACAAGAAAGTTTGTATAGTTTAATGGATTCCTCTATATTCTGTGAGCAAAATGATGACAGTGATTGTAAAGAACGCATCGAATTTCCAACAGCAAGCCACTGTGACATTTTGTACTCCAATAATACACCATGTCAACCTGGGGAGACGTACTTTAGCAGAGCAAAGTTTGCCCAAGTCCATCGTGGGCCAGATGCTGGGTACATTATTGCCATTATTTTATAGTTTTGGCAATGCCAGTGAAATTGTAGCATCTCGGGCCACAATACTGGATAATCAAAATTATTACCAGTGATAAATTTGAGCGATGACGTCACAAATTCACTGGTAATAACAAAGATATAATGAAATTAGAAGTATATTTTAAGTTACGTTTTTCAATTTACGTTTTCATGATAAATGTGAGGGTTTACACCCGCACATACATTCATTTAAAATAACAGCAAACCGTTGTGGAAACCGTCTTTACAGACGTTTGAAGAGATGGCATTCAAAAATGTATTTATTTGTTTTAACAAGATGAGTGCATCAAAAATAATGAAGATTTATATTTGAAAAAGATTATAGATTCTCAGTTGGGAATAAAGCTTGGTTACATGTGTATACACGTGAGTATATCGTGTTCGCTTGATGTCTCTGTAATTTTTAGCCGTTTGCGATATCTCAAGAGATTTTAAAGATCCAATAAACTACTCAAATAGTATCCAAGCGAAATAACACTTCAACTTCTTTTTTGAAAGTGGATTATTGGTTAAGTTTAGATAATATATGATTGGCTCCTGTACTGTCGGTGATGTGCCACTTTTCCCATGACACCCAGCAATCTCATGCTGTACCAGATTTCACAACATATCGTGAAACACGGGAAAGCAGTCCAATGGCATGGTTAGTTTTTCCCAAAATGTCGTTACTATACTATATTGATTTTTTATGGTTTACTTACCTCAGCCCCGTTTATGGCGTTCAGAGAGCTGAAGACTTACAGCGATGCCGAGGCGTCTTGCGACTCAAACGGCATGACTCTAGCCAGAGACACAAGCGAGAGCATTCATTCAGCCATACTTGCAGTGATTAGAAACAACGGTTTGGATATCACAGACGTCTGGGTTAATGGTCAACAAGACTCTAATAATAGGTGGATCACCAGTGACGGTGTTGAGTTAACCTCATATCATCCTTGGGCGACTGGAGAGCCGAATGAAAGCGGCCGTTGCATACAGCTTTGGTATGTAACACATTAAAGAGGAAATTATCATTCTTCCTTGAATCTTTGTTAATATATACTTACCATATGACCCTGTTGTTATACATTCTAGGGCAAATAAAGGCCACTTATGGGATGATACCCCATGTAGTGCGAAACAACCATATATTTGTGAAATTGAAGGTAATAATTTAATAATGTTATTCACATGCCACATTACATTGATAATTAAATAAACTTTACTAGTATAATATAATATGTCAAAAGGTCATTCACCTGTTACCTTTCGCCGACTAAAAGTTATAAATAAAAATAATCATAAAATCATAATGATATAGACTCAGCAGTGTGAGAAGAACTGACCATGCATGATATTACAGTATAGAAGTACTTTATAGGGATTTAAACACCGTCAATATAAGTTTACGTACGAATATGGGTGAAGAAGGGAGAACGCTAACCCGTATGTAACATCTATGGTAAGTAATTAAAAGGTGTCAATTTTGAAGACGAGTGGCAAATGTTGTTCCGGTATTCCAACGATCGACCTCTAGCAGTATATTTCCTTATGGCAGACTATGAGCTGTTTTACTTATGTTGTCTTCCCCTATCCTGAACAGGAGTGAAGTCACCGACCAAAACATACTCACCATCTCCTCAACGCACGGATGCACCATCACTGCCTCCATCTCATCGCGTCCCAACACTGCCACGAACAGATGCCCCGGAACCGTCGCTACCACCACAACCATCTCCAACGGCACGCGTAACGACGCCCCTTGGAACTAATTCTGGTAAATTGTTACCAATTTAATTCTCTAACCGTAATTGGATTCCCGACAAGGTAAACGTATGGTGACCGTCCCTCAGATTCGCGGCATTCGAGTTGGAAAATTTTACCCTATTGGCATACGATATAACTTATAATCATGTGCACAGGCGAACAAAATCGAAAAAAGGTAAAACAGAATAAATGGAAAAAAGTAGCACAACTTTCCGTATTGCTGCTTACAACTCGGTCAGACTCATCAGAGTTCACAATAGGGATATTTGCGTTCTGAATACCATTAATTGTGAGTAATGTATTTTCCTACGTCCTGTGGAATTAATAAATTGAAAGAGTTTAATATAATATTCAACATGACAAAGTACTTTGACAAAATTTTAAAATTAATCATAGATCGTACAGTAAGAAACATATGCTTTAACATACCTACTTAGTTCTTGCTTTTCAAGGTCTGTACTTCTGGTGTGTATTCGACCTGATCGGAAAGTGTTGTGGAAAGTATTTTTGGTAGATGCAATGAACGCGTATGGTTTTGGAAAACTGCATTTTTTGTGCGGGGTATTACCGTATCATGTATTCTCTATTTGGAAGGAAGTTGTGATTGGCTGTCAGTATGCTGCATGCAATCTAAGGGCTACTTTTAACCTCATAATAATCTTGGCCGATTGGAATTGTTAAACATCAACATACTTTAGACTATTGTCCAATTTATTATTCTAAAACTTTACATTTTCTTCATGTCTCGTTCTGTCGGATGGGTCAAAGTTAGTATACTTTATACGATAACTGTGATTTCAGGTGCTTGCAAATACACTGAATTTGGAGAGAGAGTATCTAAAATAAATTTCACTTACTGAAATGTACCCAATGTCACCAGTTTGCTATTAACAGTCTTGATTAGAGCTATAGTACGATTATAATAACAAAATGGAGAAAGGACTACAGCGGTCGCATAACTCCAGACATTATGTACAAAAGTATTCACATTGATTTTTACAACCAAATGCATTTTAGTGTATCAAAAACCTGAAAAGAACAACAGTAAAATCGATATGGTACCAAAATCGATGTGGTCCTTTTTTTCTAATTACATTTTAATCAACTCCGTCTGCAAAAGTTGAAACATTGTCTAGCAGGAGGTCAGACGCCGGTGTTTGTGGCGTTGTGGTGGTGTTGCTTTGACTCAGTCTGACCTCTAGCTTGTTAGACAATGTTTCAACTTTTGCAGACGGAGTTGATACCTCTGCTATCGCATAAAAGATAACTGCACATGACCGTGTAATATTATACAGTATTTCCTCATAAAAAGTAATTAAAAATCGTAGACCACATCGATTTACTGTTGTTCTTATCAGTTTTTCGATACACTAAAATGCATTTAGTTGTATGTGGATTGCTGTTTATTTAATAGACTGAACAGTATATAATTTTTGGAATTTAACACTGACTGACCATGAAAGAATCCCATATGACGTAACAGTGGGGGAAAGGATAGTTAGTAAAGACGGGAATTTAATTTCTAATTTAATTTCTAGGAAGACCTGCAGGTATATTAATGTTTACACATCATCGACAGAGATTTAAGAAAATATCATTTAAGGCGCCGATAAGTTTAATGTCGCGAGTTGGATAGTGCCTGAAATGCTTGTATTCGCTTGCGCGTTTTAAATTGATCGTCCGCTCGAAAAAATGGCATATTGCAATACATTACAATAATAAATTAAAATTAAAGAGAACGTTTGATTATTAATTTCTTTGACTTAAAAGTATACTGTCACCTGTTCCAATTTTGCCACAGTTACCATGGAAAGAGAAGATCTAACTAATCACAGATTTTAAGCGGGGGGCCGCTTTTCAAAAAAAGCGCCCTCACATGGGCATTTCGAATACCAAGGAACGCACGCCCCTTTGACCATATATGGGCATATTTAGATTACAGGTGATCATATACCTTTAAGCCTCTGCCCATCATGTTACTTCTAATATCAATGATATCTTATGACTTAGTTTGAGTTTCGTATCTTCTCATGCTTTCAGGGTGTGAATTACCCCTTGGACTTCACAACGTGGCTGAGGGCAAACCAACCGCTCAGAGTTCAGACAAACCGAAGAAAGACTCAGGGTCGGACAACGCAGTGGACGGGAACTTCAATACCGATGCTAGTAAGCGTTCATGCTCATGGACTAACAAAGAATTTCAACCGTGGTGGAGAGTGGATCTCGGAAGTACCTACAATATCTATGAAGTCGTCATAACTAACAGAGCAGACTGCTGTCGTAAGTGAACACCAACACTTCTGCCATGAGCATAAACAGATAAGAGAAGCAATAAACTACACCCTGCTTCCTGAAAAAAAATATCCAGTTTTGCCCTCAGCATAGCATTTATAATTACGTGGCATGTGACGAAAGCCATCGTATCCTTTATATCAAGGTGCAGGACGGATCGTGATGGGCACCACGAGTTTAAGTTTTGTATATGTTGCGTTTCTAAATAGTCAGGCAATTTGCCTTATATTATACAAGCTGTCTGGGGCAATTGTTGTAGAGGTGTACTTATCAACATAGTCCATCTTCCTGCTTATAAAAAGTACCGATAATAACTCTTTGACGCTTATCATTTCTGACTAAGGACCAGAATATGCTCTAGCGGCTGAGGTGTTGTGTTCTAAACTATGTGCTTTAATAAAGTAGTTCGAACCAAACAATCCCTTACTCCTCAGACTTAGTCATATATTTCAGTTCTCCTTCTGTCTTTTATTTTCGTTCACATTTTAATTTTGGTACCCAGCTTTAGCTCAGGATAACGTGCGATAACAATAATTTTAGGCATTGTCTTATATAAGGCCAAAAAAATAAAAAGAAATGTTTCTGGTCAGCGCGCGCGTCACTTGAACAACAGCGCGTCACCCTTTTTTTCTATTTGTGGCCGGCGGCCATGGCTGACACCAAACCAAAAGAGAAAGAGAAAATTCTTTGGGGGGCATGATCAGTGACTGCATGAACAGTATATATGTAACTATATTGATAAAACTATAAAACAGACCCTCCTCCCTCCCTTGAGGGAAAAAAAATAAAAAAAAAATAAAATGCGCGTCGCCGCACCATTTTTTAAAGAAAGACCTGACCAGAAACATTTCTTTCTTTTTTTTTTGGCCTAAGCCATCTGAGTTGGATATCGTTCGATTGCAATCTTTTTCCCTGGTCAAACATATGCACAAGCATGAGCACAAAGATTCATGAAAACATTAACACACAGACACTGTCACACAGACACGAATACGTAGATAGATAAAATACATACATACATACATACATACATACATACATACATACATACATACATACATACATACATACATACATACATACATACATACATACATAAAAAACATTCATACGTAAAATAAATAACTTTTTGATTTTCCAGAATTCCGTATTAAAGAAGCCGAGATTCGCGTCGGCAATAGCGAAAATTTCGAAGATAATCCTACTTGCGGACAGAGGATATCCAATATACAGGCACGAGAAAACCCAATTCACGTGAGATGTGGTTGCGAGACTCCGATGAGCGGACAGTTCGTCAGTGTTCAACTCATCAACGTTAAACAGATGCTTACGATGTGTGAGGTAGAAGTCATGGCCCTTTAGCTATATTCCATATTGCTAAATAGCAGGATAGGTTCCAACCAAACCTCAAGAAATACATCTGTCCAATCGGAATGGCTAAAAACTTTCTTAGGTTTCTTTTACATGCTGAAATTTTATGCCAAAAGGAGCGAACATTACATGGAACATCTAACCAACTTAAAGGTTAATCTTGGTTTTTCATACAGTTTACCTTTGCGCGTGCATGTAAACTCTTTTACGATTGTCCTGTATTTGTATTGATGTCATAAATTCGAAATCAATGTTATATCTGTGTTCGTAAAATTGTTGACTAGAAGGTTTAAATTCACGTTTAATAATTTCACAGGGTAAACTTAAGCATGGCGTGTTTTCAATCGGCAAAGTAAACCAATGAAATGTAACAATCTTATATAATGGGAAAGTGTAATGGTTATTGCGGAAAAGCGAATAATAAATAAACATATTTGAGAGGTTCAAAGTAATCACAAGCTTCATAACTTAGATGTTAGGTAGCGTTCTTTGATTGCGTATGGTCTCAGCCATATCTTCTGCGCAGTTGTGGTTTTAGTGTCAGTAAATTTAATCTTCTTTTGCTGACGATGTTTCACTGTAAGGATGTGTCTGTACTTATCGAGGTTTCCTGCCGAAGTCTCCATAATTATTCGCTGATGTACATTAATTGTATAAGTTCAAATAATCATGCGATATAAACATCCATTGAACCAGTCTAACTGAATTGTTCAGGTATGCTGCTTTCGTGTTAAATACTTGCTCAGTGCAAGAGTTCATTATTGTTAACTATCAAACGATCCCATTGAAGGCACTATACGAGAAAAGTCGTGAATCTGCAGGTGCAACAATTTTTCATCGGAGAAGAGACTTAGCTAGGGGGAGAGAGGGAAGTGTGGATTAATTTCGTTTTAGTGTAGGGATGTGCGAAAATAACGTCATTTAGGCCTATCATAGCCATTATTTGCTCTTTCCTAGTTCACCTACAAAATTACTCCTTCACGGCCATTCATTCTTTTTTTATTGGCGTGTTATTTAATTTCAGTAGATTTTCGATCGGATTCGAACTCACAACGTACAGCAAAAAGTCACCTGGCGAAGACTTCACAGTCAAAAAGCACAAGGCCAAATCCCAACCCTTCAAAAAGAGTGGTTCAAAAACCGAGCTAAGTTGTTACAACTTTTCTTACTGTGACTCCTCCACAAGTGGTAGAGTTAATGAAGCACTCGCACGCACATACTCGCTATCACACACAGAACGCAAATTTTATCAGAGCGATGAATAAATCCTTTTATTAAGTGAAATAGCGCCTCGGAGACATTTATAATTACGTTTTTTGCCAAAAGTTACAAACTATTACAGAGACAATTCAAAATAAAACTCGTGTAAAGTGGTCATTGGCCTAACACTGGGTGTTTAATCAAACTTGTTTGCACATATAAACAATACCAGAATATTTAGTCATGTGCAGGTAAGAAGATGTATTGAAGGTGCCCTTGCGAAAATGCAAAATTCTCGATGTCACTGATGACATCGCTAATGGCATCAGTGACATTTGTCCTTCATTGGTGACCACCCCCTTTTTGACCTACTAATTGATATATGCCGGGTGCCGCATGTTGGGATGCGCTTACTATTTTCGAAACACCTGATATCACTTCTTTGTCTTTGCAAGAGGTCCATATATCTTTCTTTCCAGAATTTGACTTGTGTGTGTACGTTACTGGTGCTTTGCTTTCTTTTCTGTGCAGTTTTGATTCCATATTTATACAAATTGGCGATGTATTACGGATTTTTACCTACTGTTATCGGATTATGGATGAGTATAATTGTGATTATTATACAGAAGAACACGTACTCTCAAAACACTCATTTTTTGAAAAGTAAAAAAACGTTGTACAACTTCACTTTGACACGAAATCTCTCAGGTTTTTAGCTCAAGGCAGTACATAACACTGTCCTAGTAGTCCTGTTTCAAAATGGCCTACGATTTATGTCCTAGATTCATGTACCGGCCACACTGATTGGTGTTTGCCATCGTATACGGTCCGCTTACAGCTCACAGATTAGCTGGACCGTTTCTTCTAGGTCTCATTACCATGTGATGTTATACTACGGCACTGTGATTGATTGCACCGTGTCCTTGCGTTAGCCTCGTTCTGTATAGTGTTCACTGTCTTGTAATACAGTGTCCCATCTACTTCCTGGGTACCGTTGTGAACCAGTCATTTAAGTGTTTGCACCAGGCACTTGGTTCTATCATAGCGGGCTTGTAAATACAGCTCTTTGATTGGTTCAGATGCAAAAAGGCCCTTTTGTATTATTCTTGATATACCATGGTTGGAACAATAAAGATGTACGCTGCTGTAGCATTGCTGAAGAATCAGGCGGCCGGAGACCTTTTACATTCGTTCACTTTTGGTTTGGAGGGCAACAATTAATCCAACTTTGGCATATCGTAAACAAGTTGTAATAATTCATATTCTCATTGTGGTATTTCAATCCATTTTTTGGAAATCGTAGTGTACTTAGAACAGTTCCTTCGACATCATCACCAACTGACTCAAAACAGTATGCCTGTTTAATTTACTCTTTTTCCTATTTTGAATGCTACTTATATTTTGTCAAAATGAAATCGAAATATCATTAAATCCACCACATTGGCACCTTTTCGTTCATCGAAACCTCTCCGATATTTACAGCATTAATATTGAATGTCCCATTTTTATGGTTAGTCGGTGACATTAGTCGTAAAGAATACAGTATTCAAAATTTCACGAGTTTGTTCGCTATTCTTGCAGTTACGATTGCTTCACTCTGGTGCTTCAGGTGTCTGAAACCTGTAAGCTTTGTTAGTGTTGTGCAATCGGTTGGCACCAGACTTCTCCCAATTAAAGGCGGAAGCGCTGAACCCAGAGGGCTCAGTGCAAATAAAACAGCAGAATTGAATTATTTCATGTTTCTCGGAGAACACCGAGTCTCTTTGTCTTTGTCTCCACGGAGCGGTCGAACCACGTGCAAACATTCTAAATGACCTTTAACTACAACGGTTACCGAAAAGTACAAGAGGCACTACATAACGAGGCAGTGGACATTACAAACCGAGGCAAACACAGGGACAAGTGGCGGCCAGTCATATTGCCGTGAACTGAACATTACAAAGTTATGACACCTAACAGAAAGGGTCCAGCCAATAAGTGTGCTGTAAGTGGCTCTTACGGGACCGCAGACACCAATCAGTGTTACCGGTACATGTGTCTCGGACCTTACTTATGAAACAGGACGACTTAGACTAGATTACACACGGGTATGATGTGATTATTGTACATTACACTGTTCTTGTTTATCCAAGAACCTTGACTTTCAAAAACAAAAAGTATTATTTTGACCACCCCTTTATAATCGTCGCCGATATATCCTGATACAATGTGCTAACACATTGTAAAACGTACAAAGATTGAAAACTGTCTACAGAGAAAAAATTACAGAGAAAACTGGAAGAAAGATCTTCCATTTTATATCATAAAGTTTTGATTATTTTCTATGGGTCATGTTGTCGTTATCTTGAAACTTCAGATGACGACACACGGACTTGTATTTAGCTTTGCATTTTCCTTGTAAACCTTTGATTCGCTCAACACTTGCATGAGGACATTGCGAGCGTAGAAATCTCGTTGAGGATCTTCACCTGACCTGAAACTTTTACCAATGTGGTCGTAGTTTGCAATCGTGAAGATGTCGCCACGGTCGATGCCAAAATTAGCTGAAAGACTCTTTTGCTTATTCTCTATAGCCTCTGGATCCATTTCGTCTATGTGGGTCATAACCATGAAAAAGGGTATTGCTCGACCTGTTGAAAGGAGGTACCATGTCGTAAACCAAAAAGAAAGCCCGTGATGCCATACTCACTCTTCACTACTTTTTGCATGCAAGTTATGTATTTAATGCATTTGAACTACATATATTTGCCAAAGTATGTATTACGAGATACAACTGAAATAACGTAGGTATAAGTTCGGGAAACAAAAGATATAAATCTAAAGGATGCGGGACTCCATTTATACGCGCTTGTACTCGTAGTACGAAAAAGCATAGAGCATTGTTTGTGAGGCACACATCCTGATATACAAATAGCATATATATATATATATATATATATATATATATATATATATATATATATATATATATATATATACACACAATATTCTGGCCTTCCAAACTTACATTCATATATATACACACAAGTGCTCGCATATGCACCTACCTACCTACCAACCCACCCACAACCCAACCACCCTACCTAGCTACCGAGCTACCAACCTAGTTAGCTACATAGCTACCTACCTACCTACCTACCTACATACCTATCTACCTACCTAGCTATTTGCCTTCCTGCCTGCCTATCTATATTCCTGCCTAAGCTTCCACCCCTCACCTACCTACCTACCCAACTACCGTCCTACTTATCTACCTACCTAGCTATTGATACATATATCAACCTATCAACCTATCATAGTCATGCTTCTATGCCCTGATCATATATTTTATTGTTTTATTTGCTTAGTGCAGGGATGCAGGTAAGTAAAGTGTAGGGCAGGGAACACACATCTTGTATCCGTAGGAAGGTCATTAAAAGTACCAGGTATTGAATAGAAATGCGAACATTATCGCTACAAAAATCATGACAAATACGCAGTATACGTCTTTGTTTCTACTCTATAAAGAGAAACAAAACTATCCAAAAACGTACCCAGGCTTTTTGAAACATCTCTGAAGACGGAATGCATTTTTTCGGCCTCACTTGTCCCATCTTGAATGGCAAGAACCGCGTGCACCTTTCGGTCATCGTTTTCACTCCATTGTTTTCCCAACTCTATGTTCACATTAGGTTGCTGTTTACCTCTAAGAATATTCTTGATGGTGTCTTTGAGTTCGCCATCTCCAACTTCTTTGACGGCAGCGCCTGGCACATCCCATAGTGTAAATTTAACCCCCTCTGTTTCAACAGGGTATGGGGTAAACACCACTGTACCTGCAACGCTTCCTTCATACGTTTTTGCACAGGGCCTTTTTCCAAGAGACTGGTTGGCGTAAAAAAAGAAAATAAAAGCTGAACGGTCAATGGTTTCAGTCTGCCATTATTGTAACTGTAATTTTCTGGTTTTGATATGGAAGGGTGGACGAGATACTGCTTTGTGTGACGTCTTTTGAACATGTTACTATAATAACAATAGACGTCTACCTTGCTTACATGCCTGGAAGGAGCAAAACAATACAATGCTGTTGTATAGATTTTTTTGACTTAATGGCCTTAATGGTTTTCATTTTATACGGGCCCGAGTTCCAACGTTCATCATACTCTATACAATGAGAGTCGTTGATGGAGTTAGGGCAAATACATGTCAACAATCAGGACGACAACAATTTTCGAGGCGTGTCAGTTCAAAAAGTCGGAAATGAAAGTAAAACATTCCATGAAGAGGATCGCAATTTTTGATTTCACCACGTCTGCAGATACTTACATGTGAAATAACCATAAGCAAGATAAAGGGACAGGTATTCAAGAAAAATTAAAAAGAGAATGTCATCCTAATGATAGCTTACATAAGCTTATCCAAAATGTACTTTCTTTCATTCTTGAATTACAGCACTCGAGCTTATTCCTGTGATTGGATTTGTTATGAATTATTCGGAACAAATTACAGAGAATTTTAAGAAAAATCAACTTGGAATCAACATGCTGGGATGGTAAAAAAGGCAAAAGATACATTTCCACAAAAAGATACATTTCCACTGTTGTTACCCAAAACGTAAAATTAAGTCAAGGAGATAAACTGGTACTACGATGCATTCTTTACATTACTAACTTGGTTTGGAAAAATATTAACGGAGGAAATATCATAATTTGACACATTTTTCTATAAATCAACGGCCAAGGCTAGGAAAATGCAATTACCTTTTTTGCTGTACCTTGCCCTTATTTGTTCTTACATTCGTGACTGATTGGGACATTGCATAGGGCGGGCTTTTTATGCATGCAAAACAACGTGCAAAACCTGCAAATTCTGTGCTTGTTGTGGGCTGGAAACAGTCAGCGATATAAGGTGTTTTATGTGCATCGTGGATTTATAATGTTCTCAGTTGGGTATGTATAGAGTATGTTGCTTACCTTGAAGATGGTGTTGATGAAAGACGACTTCCCATGGCCTGGAGCTCCGAGACACGCAATGTTTTGATCACAGACATAAGATTTTAATTCAGCAATTGTATCTTGGGAGATAAAAAAACACACACACACTTTAAGACATCATCATGAAAAAACTTGTCTGCTGTCTTCTGTGACTACAGGTCACCTAATTGTTGTTGAGTCCATATTTTCAGTATTAGCTGATATGTATTTATACATAATTTCATCGCTCCTGACATATTTTTTAAATTAATGCGATGGCTGTTGGAAAGAAATCAGTAAAGTGGTTGAAGTCATTTAAAGCGACTGACTTTCAGTGCTCCCTGACTTCTAATCCTTAAATGTAGCAAATAGGCTTTGCTTTCGATACTTTTTACATCAAATGAACAAAATTATTTGGTCTGAAGATTAAGAATTATATATAATATTTATTTTGCTAAAACGTCGTTTGCATTTAACTAGTTAGGTTTAACAAAGTCACAAGATTTTACGAAAATACGGAAATTTATAACAAAAATATACCCCAGAAATTCAACGGAATTAGGTTTCTTAGTAATCCAGTGGGGTACCTCCTTCGGATTTCCTGAATTTATTTGACAACTTGATATGTGTCCTCCTGCCATGTAAAGAAACTCACGGAACACGTCGTTATCTAATCGGACTTCTATAGGAATATTTTTTGGAAGACAAAAGATTAGATAGCTACCGGTTGAGAGACCTCTTCCCTTGACATGGAATACAAGCTCCATGTCGTTGTATTCATCAAGAGGCGCTGTCAATGCTTTTTGTTTGGTGATGTTTCCCTCGATAGCAGCAGGTTCGTACACTATGATTTCTTCTTTCTGCTTCTCTTCGAATTCAAGTCTTATTTTCTCTACCAAGTTTTGGATCTTGGCACCTCTAAGGAACTCAAAAGACTTTCTACTTTCAGTATTCACTGGACCAACCAAGACTTTGATAGTGCCCGAAACAACGCCACACGAATCTGGCAAAATGTAAGAACATTATAAGGAGTATAATTATATATCATATTTATTTTGCTAAAACGTCGTTTGTAGTTAACTAGTTACGCTGAAATTGATGGAGCAAGTAACGTACATGTATGGTTTGTATTAAAAAATAAAAATGTAAAATGAAAACCTTTAATATGTGAGCAAAAATTTGTCTGGTGAAGACAAAGACAAAAAGATTTAATATTGCTCATCGTCTGCATATATACGCAGCTGTTTCTTTTTTAAGTTATGTACACATGTCCGCATGTCTATTTCATAATATTGTTAGGAGTTTCACGTGAAGAATTTAAGACAGGATAAAAATTTGAACATATAATGTCCTTCTTTCAAAATGCGCGAGCCGGCGTTGTTCACTTGGGATTGTTTAATAAATTTCGAAGTGTATATATATTGCCGATTACTATACGCAAGAAAAAGATTGGTGTTTGACCCTCAAACTTTTACAATTGTTTTCTGATCTTCCACTCATTACATCTTCGCCGGTGCTGACATATACACATCATGGCAGAAGGTGACCCCGGCCTATCCATAAATACATGTACCGCATAAAGATGACCCTGGCCTATCCCCTATACAAATACATGTACACACTATGGAAATATAAATTATACTATAACCCAAACGGGATTCGAACCCCCACACACTCACGGCAACATCGCCTAGCTGCTAGGCCTCACACAAAACCAGTCGGCCACTGCTTCCAACCTAGACCTAGAAGATGACCTAGGGCTATCATCAATACAAATACATTAACACGGTATGGAAGATATACCCTTTTGTAATAGGAAACAGAATATGTCGCGTGCCCAAAAGGTGGCGATAACTAAACTTGTAAAGAATAGACAAATTACCATAAAAGTTTTTGACAAAGGTCGAGGCAAAGTCATTGTCAATACCAAAGATTACGTACACGAATGCGAAAGACAATTATGTAACACTCAGTATTACACAAAATAAACGGAGACGACATAGAACAGACAATAGACAAAGTACACAAGCTTTTAAAAAAACGTACGAAAACAAACACATTGACCATTGTACATTAAGTATCTGATTCTAAATATCATCAGTTTTGAACTGAATGTGGTAACGTGTGTAAAGACCTCAAAGTGGTCCCTGGCCTCAAAGTGGTACCATTCTTAAATGTCCGGTAAGATAGGAGTTTAAACTCAAGTCTGACAACACCTACCGCATAATGGACGCTTTTGTAGTCACAGGGACAGTTTTGATGCGATATTAGCTGTTATTTACTACTTAAAGTTGGAAAAACAATTATACAAAATTAGGGCTGAGCACTGAATTAAAAATGGGGAGGGCTAGTGCCTATATAAATCATGACTTGTCTTTGAAATGACATGACGCCATTGAAGTCATATCGACATTTGGAAGTCGTTCTGATCGCTGCTCTTAAATACATATTGGATATGAAATACAATTTGCAGCAGTACTGTAGTGTATCAATCGCGTTCACGGGTCAAGGGTTCATCACGACAGAAATGCTGCCATAGACGTTTTTGGTAGTTTACTTTGACTGGCACTATGACACCGATCGATTCACGACCTATTGTCTACTTCTACTAGCTACCTCGATAATATAAACATATATTTAGTTACAGAGACAAGCTCTGGAACTGTTAGATTTTGCTCACTTTCCTTCTTTCTTTCTTTCTTTCTTTCTTTCTTTCTTTCTTTCTATTTCCGGTATTACTACCATAGAACATGCTATACACAAATTTTACCTTAATTACCCAGAATACATTGCGACACGCTTATGCCGTCATCGCTCGGCTCGGACGGGTTTTACGGGCATTTCTTGTTTGCTTATTTATTAATTTTTTATTTTGCATTGCTCAACCATCATATTGCATTTAGCTATTAATAATTCTAGCTTTCTTTCGCTTTGATTTTTGTTGCTTTTTGATTGTATTTTTCTCCAAATACTCGCCGTACGTGGCGCTATACTGTTTCACCCGAATGCTCATGGGTTGAATGACATTAACAATGGCGGCGGATACGATCGCTTCGCTCGCATAGAGAGAGAAAAGTAGGCTTTCCGTAAGTTTACAAGCGCGGCTGGGCACATCGTGTACCTAGGCGAGGTGGGTGTGCTCGAAAACGAAGGTCAATGTAAAATTTTGACTCAAAATCGGCTGTTTTGGCGGAGAAACTGCCCGCCGTATTTCTGAGGAGCGGTTAGGGTTAGGGTTAGGGTTAGGGTATCAGTATCTTGTGAAAACAGCGACATAGCGATGAAAATTGTTTTAGTCTGTGCTTTTAATCAAATGAAAATGCATGTGGCCTCCGTTTTCAATTTCAACGGCCTTCGGTCCGATGTTTCCTCTCGTCTGATCATCGTCGTAAACCACGCGCCTCTTTACGGCAACAACTCAGTGCTACCCGTCAAGCGATTGATTTTTGCGTAGGTCAGCGGAGCGAAAATTATTGCTCTGGCTCACGAGAATGTTGTCTGATGTACATTTCCGTGCGTTGTCGCCCCCGTATATATCTGTTGCGTTTTTACCATACATGTAGGCATTTGTAATCTGTGTACTGTAATTCCCCGGACTGCCTTGCTTTTAGTTGTATTATGGTGTTTACTGCTATCAGCCCTAACTATAGGTACGTGCTTGAATATTAAAATCCAAAGCACTCTTTCATTCTGCACCTATCTTTGTCACACATTCTCTTGTTTCTTCCGCTGCTCTGGTCTCTGGAACTTTGCTTTTGCTTGCAAATGCTTTCTAGTTTCATCTATTTTCCCATGAACCTACGTCCATGGACTCTGCAACGTTCGCCCTCTAGTTTAAAAAGTCTATGGACTGATTCGCAGCGGTTCTGAAACGATGACCCTTGACACAAGCGTAATCGATACACCACAGCATCGCTGCGAATTCCCAATTATGAAATACACATGAATAGGGCTCGAGACCGAATTTGTTTTGTAGGGGGCTATTGGTTTTTTAATATTTTTTTCCAACACTATCCAATACCTAACATAGAAAGTGACGCTATATGAAGTCCTTCACAGTTTTGAAGTCAAACTTGATGACGCTATCAATTTAGATATAGAAATATCTCTAAACAGTTGTTAGAGGAAAGCTTGTTTTGAAAAACGTATCGTAAAATTGAGGGAAAGGTTCGGAGTCATATCGCTGTATTGAAATTATTCTGATTTATTATTTAAGCAATAATGCACCCCCTCCCGGCCCATAATGGACGAAAGCAAACTTTGCACGACATAATGTACGAGGCGAAGCCGAGTACATTATGGAGTAGAAAGTTTCCTTGAGTCCATTATGGGCCGGGAGGGGGTGCATTATTGCTATTATTTTATAGTTTTGGCAATACCAGTGAATTTGTAGTTGTAGAAAACGAATAAAAAGGAAATTTAAACTGAGTTTGAAGCCATTGAGCGTCGTCCAGCATGATCGGCCCTGACTCTGTACACATTACAAGCGCTCCACACTGCACAATGCACTGCTGCACTGAACACGCACGTTCAGCACAAAAAATGACCAGCACTTTCACGGTTCAATTTTGAATTAAAAAACGATGTATTTTCGAAGGAAATGAAAAGTAACTCTAACCCTACCGTCTATATCGAACTTGAAACATCACCGTTAAATATCATGCCATTCAAAAATCCTACACGGTAAAATGCCAGAGATGAAGAAAACGGAATGTTCATGCATCGGCATCAGCATGATCAGCGAGCTGCATGGTATCAGCTGATCAATACGATCATTATTATGTCGCTAGTAGTACAGCATTCATTGCACACGATATCAACAGAGTTCAACATTGTTATTCAAATGTTTATATTTCAATAATAATTGTGTCTATAAATTTAATTTTCGATGGCTTCTTGAGGAGAGCTATTTTATTTCGGCAAACGACAGAACTTGACGTAAACGGGTGCTTGAAAGGTACAGTTGACAAACATACAGGATGGTTTCGGTACCGTCGCGATATCGAGAACAAGGCAAGGTAAAATCACAGACATGGAGAAAAAAACGATGAATGAAAGTTGTCTCGGATTACAGTCAGTGCATCAGAATTAGGTGGCCGAGATGTTACATCAACGGACAGTCCACGGTCGTCATGATTGTTGGTAGTAGCTGACCTTGGACCGAGACTTTGAATGGCTCCGTAGTATATCCGTAGACACTTCCGGTCAAGGTTGATGACAGCAAGCTGCCGTTGTTGGCCCGTTTACGGCTAGTTCGAGTAGCCTTTCACGCTTGCATCGTTTACATGGCCAATGACATACATAATATGCCATGTGTCAAACCCAGTATCGTCTAGGAGTTTGCAAACGTACTGAGTTCTGTTTCACCTATACGGCAACGAAGCGAACCATGTTGTAAACAAACGTAGTAGTACAACCAGCGTATCGGACGGTGGCTGCATGCTGAGCGCTAGCCAGACAGACGACAAGTGCGTGCGTGAGGACTCAAACAATGTGATAAATCGTACAGTAAGACATTATTATCAATATTGTGCACCATTATCAAGATTTATAGTTTTGTGTATTACATAGTTTATCCGATATTTTCCCTCCTTTTAAATGCGCCGTCCTTTTTTCGTTTTCACAAAAAAACTTGGTCGTTGTGGGGCCGCAATGCTGAATAATGGAATACATTATCAGTAATAATGTATGGATATGACGTCATAAAATTCACTGGTATTGACAAAGCTATAATATAATATTTAATACTTCAAGTCAGCGTTTTTCAAGAATTAGCTCCAAAACAAAGGGACAAATTTGAAGTCATAGTATTTGCTGATGTATTTAACACTTCCAACTGCGCAAATCATAGCTTGGAACAGAACTAAAACGATGTCAATGGATTGTGTTTTTATCCAAACATACACTGCTTATGGAAGGATGCTTGTTAGTTGAGAAGTGCAACTTCGAAGTCAAAGCTATAACTGCAAGTTCAAGATAGATATAAAATACAATATTACGGTTACTTGAACGATAGAATAACTTGCTCCAATTAGACAAAATTAGTTGGATGACGCAACAAAGCATAATCATTACAATATCTAGGTACACTTTTGAGGTCAAAGGGACACTTTTGTTGTCAAAGATATTTTGCAATTCAAGTCATGTATGTCGTACAAATCCATTGATATGAACAATAATTCGTAATTGATGCTTTGCAGGTCGCCTACAACTTATTTAAAGTCAAAACATTCCCTCAATTGTGTAAAAGTAGTTAAACATAGCAGAGACAGCATGTAATCATCAGAATTTTCTGGGGACACCTTTGAGGTCAAAATGATACTTTTGGAGTCATATGCATCTTTCAACACAATACCAAATGTTAGACAAATCAGTGTAAGTGTACAACAATTCTACAAGTAACTCAAACTTGACAGGCCGCCTGCCACTATTTTCAAGTCAACACTTTCTTTCAATTATCTAAAAGAAGTTGAATATAGTAAAGGGAGCGTATAATCATCTAAATTGTCCGAAGACACCTTTGAGGTCAGAAAGACACTTTTGGAGTAGTCAAATTTACTTTCTTAATTCACTATTAAGTTTAGGACAAAACTAAGGAAGTGTACTATAGTCTTACAAATAATTTATACTTCAGAAGTATCATGTTACATTTTTCAAGTCAACACATTCTTTCAATCATGTAAAAGAAGTTTAATATAGCGGACAGAGCGTATAATTGTATGGGGACACCTTTGAGGTCTCGAGGACACTTTTGGAGTCATATTTTTTTAATATAACACATTGTTAGACAAATCTGTGGAAGTGTACAAACATTCTATTGGTAACTCAAATTTGAGAGCATCTAATCATCTGAATTTGCCGGAGACACCTTTCACTGCATGAAACCCAATAATTCAGATACATTCACATTAATGAGTTGCCTGTATTATAGTATAAAACACGTATATTCACATGAATCCACATGAATACAAGCTGAGTACAAAAAGTGGATTCTTGACTTCATTCATCTGTATGCACTCTTCAGCTAAAAAACAGGCAATAATCGATGTTAATACAGTAAGTATTATAGGGATTTTATGCAGTGTTTGAGGTCAAAAGGACACTTTTAGAGTCAAAATGATGTTTTACTTCAATAAAAAATGTTGGATGAAACCAAGGAAGTGTACTATAACAATTATAACTGATACTTCACAGGTATCATTGTAAATTTTCAAGTCAACACATTCTTTCAAATACCTACAAGAAGTTAAATATAGCAGAAGGAGCATATAATCAAGTGCATTTTCCGGGGACATTTTCGAGGTCAACGGGACACTTTTTGAGTCAATTTTTTTTCTTAATTCAATACATAATAATGGACAAAGCAGTGGAAGTGTACGATTATTAGTCCCCACGGACACCGTCCGGGGGGACTTATAGGTTTGGTCATGTCCGTGCGTGTGTGCGTCCGTGCGTGCGTGCGTGCGTGTGTGCGTCCGTCCGTTCA